>JAECUM010005580.1:0-49227 GCA_016617855.1 Megalonaias nervosa
ACAATCTAGGGTTAGGCTGATATTTAGTTCGTAGATCTCCTGGCATAACCCTATTATCAAAGTACATGTAACCATACACGGTATAATAATGGGTTATCCTATCCGAAGTTTTAGAAACGAGGGTTGTCAATTGGCATTTCATCTGCTCTTTTCACATAGGTTTTGTGTCGTTGTGCCTCCATAACGTATGCAATGCAAGAAGAAAGGTTAGTTTTCACTTTCTTCTGGTAGTTTTGACATGTCAATGGGATTTTGAAGTGGTAGTGTTGTTTTATAAGACATATCAATGGGATTTTGAAGTGGTGGTGTTGTTTTATGAGACATGTCAATGGGATTTTGAAGTGGTAGTGTTGTTTTATAAGACATGTCAATGGGATTTTGATGTGGTGGTGTTGTTTTATAAGACATGTCAATGGGATTTTGAAGTGGTGGTGTTGTTTTATAAGACATGTCAATGGGATTTTGAAGTGGTGGTGTTGTTTTATAAGACATGCCAATGGGATTTTGATGTGGTGGTGTTGTTTTATAAGACATGTGAATGGGATTTTGAAGTGGTGGTGTTGTTTTATAAGACATGTCAATGGGATTTTGAAGTGGTAATGTTGTTTTATAAGACATGTTTATGGGATTTGCTGTGGTGGTGTTGTTTTTGATGTGGTAGTGTTGTTTTATAAGACATGTCAATGGGATTTTGATGTGGTGGTGTTGTTTTATAAGACATGCCAATGGGATTTTGAAGTGATGGTGTTGTTTTATAAGACATGCCAATGGGATTTTGAAGTGATGGTGTTGTTTTATAAGACATGTCAATGGGATTTTGAAGTGATGGTGTTGTTTTATAAGACATGTGAATGGGATTTTGAAGTGGTGGTGTTGTTTTATAAGACATGTCAATGGGATTTTGATGTGGTAGTGTTGTTTTATAAGCTAGTATAAAAACAAGACACGTAATCTTGAATCACAACTGCTTTAAGTTTAAACAGTAAATCTAGCAAAGTACGGATTTTGGTCACTTTGGTATTTTCATGTTTAAAACATCTGTCTGATACGATCACAGAACATATGGCTGTGTTTCAGAACCAGTTTAGGCCCACCCCAATCCAGACTTATCCGGAGAATATGATCTTTATCGGGATTCCTTTCTTAATTCTAATGGAAGATGTTTCTTCAGCCCCCCTTGTCCACTCAGTGAACATGCTGATGGATACTTTCATACTTTTGACGGGCGTCGGTACAGTGTAGTATGATTTGAAACATCCTCTATTGAATTCTATTTTCAGAAATTTCTCTTTTGAGTAATTTCTCCCTGAATCTGTGGTTGTATTTTATCAGTTAGTGGAATGCTTTGAAGCCTTCTGAAATGTGTGACCTGGGCCCGGCTTGGGTCACGAAACCAGACCATGTTCATCTTTGTTAAAGCACCTTATTTTCATTAAAATGAGAGTATAAATTATCAGTTTTTAATCTCTCATCCATGTTGAAATGGAAAGCTGCCTATTGAGATCATATGGATACAGTATGATTTCATATTAAAAATTCACCTCTTACCAGTATCTCAGAGTATCTTTAAAAATTTATGAGTTTGCGTAACGAATCTGTCGTGGTGAAAAGCGATAAGCTCCCTTGGTAGATTGGACATAATGTACAGTCTTATAAATTGTCTCCTTGAATTAAAATCAAAATTCTTCGATTATTGAGTTACCTTTCTTTACAGTATTTTCTTCCATCTTCTTTGTATGATCATTTTTTTTCTCGGAAATATATCGTGTCTCCGAGTCTTCTAAGGCATCTCACATCTGACAGCACAAGTTCGAGTCTCAACTCGACGAACGGGTATGTGAGATACGTTGCTAATAGCTTCCTGTGGGTCAATGGTTCTTCCTCCACCAAACAAACTAGTCTCCATGTATGCCTATTATTTTCGGCAAAAATGGTTGTGTTAAATCCCACCAAACCAAACCGCAGATATTTATCCCTCAATGCTTTCAAGATAGAGACATTTTAAACTGCATTAAACTATAACGTCGGTTGTATGAACGAGCAGTGGTAGTAATTGTATACGCTTCGAACACCATTCTTTTCTTATTTATCGCCACACTAGCGCTAACAGGTATACATATACGTGTTCGAATGTTTTCTATTTAAAGCTGACACCGTGTGATTATTTTGTACTTCTGTATTTGACTCCCGCACCCTAACATCAGCCCGTAATTTATATCAATACGGGTACGTAGAAAAGACAGGCACGGCCAGCGGTAGTTGAAACGCCTCTATTGATTTCATCTAATGAGGAAAACCAATTACGAATTGAAAATGTCGAGTAGTTAATAAAAATACCTCAGATACTTAAATAAGACATTAAATTCATTATACACGAATATAATTATGTAGAAGGCAAATCAGATATTCAGGAAATTTGATATATTGTGCATTATAATGATTTTACAGTCTACCTCTAAATTATGCAGAGTATATTAATATTTGCTTTCTCTTTCATGGAATAAAGTTGTCGTCAGAAACATAAAGTGATAATCTATGCATAGCCTATTTTAATCCCTGAGTGATTCGTTTTATGGCGTATAATTCTCTTGAGACAGTCAGAAGAAATATATTTTTACTCACCTAAGAATAATATTGTCAGTAGCAATTTTAAAAATGACAATTTTTTCGTTAAAATCTCAACAATGAGGCATCGTTTTACGGATAAAAAGAAGAAAGAAAAAGCACTGAATGTCTTTAATTCCCTTGTTTCCGTATTAATTCCAGTTCCGGCTTTAATATGTGCGTTCCCGTGTTATTTCCGTGTTCTACCAAATGTTAGTATGTACTTACTAGAGTATTAATTCCATGTACCAACAAGTAAAACGTGGGCAATTATCAAAGTGTGAGCATATTTTTCTTTTACAGGCATTTTGTCCCAAGCATATCGTTTTCCTTAAATTTGAAAGATAAAATAACATTCAATTTAAATCAAAATAATTTATATGGGTAAAATATAATGCGCTATAATTGATTACATTCTTCGAAATATGTAACATAGTCTTTTTTGCACATCATTTACTTTTTTAACCAGATTCACGAAAGGCTCATATGTATTTGCATTTAATTTAACGTTGATTCAGGAAAATATCCTGATTGTGCTAACGAAACAGTCAAGAAAAAGAGCGTCAGGTTGGGATTCCAAATGAAGTGTATCCAATATATATTTCACGTACACTTGTCAGTCTATCTATCTATCTATCTATCTATCTATCTATCTATTATGATGAAAAAAACAAAAAATGTATTTCTAAACATTTATGCGCGCGGAGTTTTGTTCTCTTCAGGAAGTTAATTTATGAAATACTTTTTAATGTTATAATATGATAATTTACGTTCGTGATCTTTAAGACACGTATTCGAGTTTGGTAGTACTTGTATTACAACCATTCTCATACTTTTAGAATTCCATTGGATAGAAAAGGTTTACTTGAAATGAAGTGTTAAAAACACAAGGTCAAGATGTCCAATGTGTAAGAGATTAAGAGATCATATCACGTGAAAACTCGCTTGATCCTTTCATATAAAATTCAAAACCTTTAATTTACTAACAACGTATTTTTTGGTGAACAAAACCTGTGAGATTGAGTATTATATAGGGCCATTCAGTTCATTAACTTTGAAAGCTTGAGACCTACTCACGCAGAAGTTAAAAGCCGTTTTAATGTTTATGATTTGTCAGATGATACATACCGTCGTTTTCAAAACTTACTTTTTTAATTCAAAATGCAAAACATGTAAATGCTTTTTTAATGATAGTTTACTAATTTCGTATTGTGTTAAATTAGACCCATATATTGTGTTAAGGTAGACCCATATAGATAAATGTGGTAATCATGCCAATGTTTAAATAGCATCGCAAGTGTTAAGCAGGTCAAACGAATTAAAATCAGCGATATTGAATGGATGAAATAGGAATTCCCTTCTCGGGTAGCACAAAATACGTTACAGGTATATCAGCTGTAGTTGAACCTTTTCCTGGACTAATACCGTCACCAATCTGACATTTTGGACACTTTTTGAGTTATGTATGTTGTTCAGAGTTGAATTAATGACGACCAAAACATATGTATGTCGGCTGCACAAGTTGGTAAATGAAGAAATAAGTAAATTATCGTCTCATGTGGATTATTTTTATGAGTTTTTCTTTTTTCAGCCAACTCGTAGTTTTTAGTCAAGAAAGTAAAGTATGAGATTTCTTTGTCGTACTGTTTAAAAATCTCAGATGTCACAAACCAGTCTTTTGCAACAAACTTGACTAATGCATTCGATAAGGTATATATGAAAGTTGAAAATTCTATTGAAATAAGAGACTTGAATTGAGAGTTAAATTACCTCATTGCTTATCACATTCTATCGAATCGTATTAACCGCCGCGTTTATGTGTATCACGGTAAAGGCTAATAACATCATATAACAACGACTTTGTGCTCGTACGCCTATGCACTTCTACTGCTCATTTCAGTCGAAATCTCATCATAAAGCAAACAGAATGCTCCAGTTTAGTGGTTGTTTAATAGCAATGGTCTTTGTACATATGTGCCTTGAGGTAAGTTTTGTATATATCACTTCCCGTAGTCAGGCTTCTGCTTCCACAGACATTGTTTCCATGCAACATGCTATATTCAGTGCGTGCGCTGTGAAGGTCGTCTGAGTTGTAATTTTCGCATTTTACAAAAGCAACCGTTGCTTGGCTTAATCCGAATCAAAAGTAAATTAAAAAAATTATTTCACCAAAGTCAGAGTACCGTATGCAAATGAAATAAGATTCTTAGTACAGTTTCGAAATAACAAATGTTTCATTGCTGGGGTTTTTAAATCTTCAACTGTCAAAAACCTATCTTTTACAGCAGGCTATTGGGTTCAATAAGATATGTATAAAATTGTAAAATATTATTGCAATAGGGGACTGGAACTTAGATATGCTAAACACTAACAAGGGTACAAATCTTTATCCAGTTTGGGATCTGCATAACTTGTACACAAAAATAATGATAACCAACTCCAGTTCGTTTTATGAACAATTTTAAACTATCATTTTTCGTCGTAATTTTCACTAATAAACCAGACAAAGTATGTAATTCCACCAGCTACGACACTGACCTAAGTGATTGGGATCGTATTATTACTGCAATATTTAAGGAAAACGCGTCATAAGATATGAAATGGAAACGAAACTTTTGCACATGTACAAATCTGTACGAAACGGTTCTCATTTAGTCTGTCAGTTGAATACCCTTTTGTGCCCAGTATATTTGATGACCTTGATGATATTTACTGACCGCATAGGAAGGTACTGGACGAGAAACCTCCAGAAGAAGAGGAAAACAACAACAACAACAACAACAAAGAAAACACAACACCAGATGTATGAATGAAGACTTAACACAAGCGATAAATCATATCAACAAAACGCGTCATTCAGAAATATACCAGATGCAAAACAAAGAAAAACTAGATCAAATTTAAAATTCAAAACGCTGTACCACAAAATTATAAAGACGATCTATCAAGCTGTATATCTTTAAAAGATTTGCAGGTGAAACACATTTAACTTATTTCTGGCCAACAATTCCTTCCGTTTGGACATATCAAAGTATAAATAATAATAATAATAATATTCTGCTGCTGGAGAAAGATGAAATTGTATCAAATTAGAAGAATAATGTTACAGTAACAGTGTTAATCATGTTTTTTTTGTCTGTATGCTTAAGGATATCGGAAACGAGACAGTACTCTTGACCTACAGACAGTGCTCTTGACCTACAGACAGTGCTCTTGACCTACAGATACATACCAATATCCAAGCAATTCATGACAACGGTACTAACAATGCAGAAAAATTCATTTCTGTGAAAGTGTCAGAAGGAAGGAGTGTGTCCTATTTGAAATGTATTGATTGGAGGAAGTTGACTGGTGTTGATCATATATCACCCCAAATTTAACAGTTTCTTAAACGCGTATTTTTAGGTCTAATTACAAATGTTGTAAATTCAAACTCATCCCCAAGTAAACATTAATAGGAATAGCCCTACTATAAAACAATTAAAATCTGTATGAACTGCAAATGATGAAGAGGACACAAAGAACATTGAGAATGAACACAAAACTCAAGACGGGATAGGTAGCTATTCTTTTTGCAATTTATGTGCTTCCATGTTTTTGTTTGGGGAGGGTGTTGATATTTTAAGACATCATTAGAACTGTTAGAGCTGTTGTTGTTGAAGAGGAGGAGGAGAAGGAGGAGAAAGAAGAGGAGGATGTGCTTTATAAGTAATCTCAATGTGACAAAGGATACGGTCCTCACTTTAGCACTGTAAATTTGACTCTTATTCTCACAGTATTTCCTGCTATGGGCATATTAATTTTTTTCCCCGTAAAAGTTTCAAATATTTATTTGGGGTTTTGGGGGTTTTGTTTCAGTTTATGTGAGCCATGACTCACAAACGTTTCCCTCCCGTGTCTCAATACCTCCGTATATGGCTAATCGTAGTACTGAAACTGAATTTACGCATGACTGTCCTGTATGATGACACGAAATTAACCGTTATATATAATCCTAAATAATGTTACAAATTGAAAATACCTTTTGATCCACGTCTACAAAGTTTGAATTGAGAGCATCTATCAATATGCCACCACAGCAACTGACTTAATTAGTCAACATAATTAAAGTTAATCCTTTAGCTCTTTACTTTGTCCGCTAACTACACGTTTGCATAACCACTCACGAATTTTGAAAGTGGTCTTGATGGATTGGCCCCTTTGTTGACCAATGTTCTATTGGCTGGTGCACGAGCAAATTGCTGTCTCTATGCCTGGCTGGTGTAGTGTTTATTGTCCTACATGCCGTTTGCCGTAGTACCAAGTGACAAATACAAATTTGATGACAAAAGGCTGACGTCAGTAAGAGAATAAGATACTCAATTAACTCGCATTTTGATACAGTATTAGGAATACATCCTTGACCCGTGGTCTGCTGACAGTGTCCTTTGAATTTACTGTTCGTGTGGTCATACGTTTAATTCAGTTAATAGAGAATGGTGATCAATGTCCGTGGAATCGTCACTGAGAAACGCAAAACTTACTTTCCCTGACAGGAGTATATTGGTTCAATTAACTACCAGGATCATCTAATCTACTTGATTATGCACGAGATATTTCAGACCTTAAACGAACATTATTGGCTAATGAAAGAAAGGACCGAATTACATATGACCCATTAGTATTCGATTACGTCCATTAATAAAGGGCAAGACTAAAATTAAAAGTCTATCCCCATGACTACTTTTCAATGTAGGATAGTCCAATTCTTAGTTTCTATAGGACACACGGTACTAATTGTATGGAAAACTGGGAACCAGCCTGGAAATGGGTGAACATAAAATAGAGTATAATAGGGTTTGTGTGGCCAGGATTGGTTGATAATGAAAATTATTTTGTAGGAAAAAGAACCTTTTGAAAGCGTATCTTAGTAGTACCTTACAAAAATAGAGATATTGTTTTCTTGATGGAATTTCAGTCCTGTAACAGTCCTGAGTTTGGAACACTCATTATTGAAATTAGCATCTGACTCTTAGATGAGGAATTGAAAGCACATGTTTCAAACACATGTAGGTCCAGAAAATTCCGCGGCTCATATCCTTTTATCTAGAGAGAAGCTCTCGCCCAGGCTTCGTCAGGCTGCATCGTCGGCGAAGAGCAATTCACGGATGAAAACCTCTGTGACCTTGGTCTTTGCACGGAGACGAGCGATGTTGAACAGCTTACCGTTAGCCCTGGTGTGGATGTACACTCCCTAGCTAAAGTCCTTGAAGGCGTACTGAAGGAGCATGGAGAAGAAGATGGCATAGAGCGTCGGCGCGAGGACGCAGCTCTGATTCACTCCACTGCTGACTGGGAAGGCCTCTGATGTTGCGCCGTTGAAGCACACTGTGCTTTGCATGTTGTCGTGGAACGATGTGACGACAGCGAGCAGTCGTGGGGGGAAGCCGATCTTCTCCAGGAGCCTGAAGAGTCAGCTCCAGCTGACCAGGTCAAATGCCTTTGTCAGGTCTATGAAGGCGAAGTAGAGGGGCATCTTTTGCTCACGACACTTCTCCTGCAGCTGGCATAGTGAGAATATCATGTTTACAGTTGACCGCCGTCTCGGATGCCATACTGGGATTCTGGGTAGACGGGGGAGGCTAAGGTTTGAAAGCGCACCAGGGCCACACGTGCGAAAGCCTTTCCGACGATGCTGAGGAGGGAGATGCCCCGGTAGTTGTTGCAGTCGCTGCGGTCTCCTTTGTTCTTGTACAAAGTGACGGTGTTGGCGTCTCGCATGTCCTGAGAGATGTGTCCCTGTTCGCAGCAGAGGCAGAGGAGTTCGTACAAGGGCTGGAGTAGTGCTGGTTTCCCGCTCTTGAAGACTTCAGGTGGGATGCCGTCGCTCCCAGGGGCCTTCCCACAATGGAGGCAGTCGATGGCTTTTCTGAGATCTTCCTAGGGTGGGCGGTGTGTCTAGTTCCTCCATGACTGGCAGGTCTAGGATGTCGTTCAGGCGGTGTCGGTGACGACGTTTTGGGTTGCATACAGCTCAAGATAGTGCTCAACCCAGCGCTGCAGCTGTTTCCCCTGGTCTATGATGACTACGCCAGTCTTGGACTTAAGGGGGGCGGTCTATAATGATGGGGGACCTGTCGCCTTCTTGATACCCTCGTACATGCCTCTTGCATTCCCAGTGTCGGCAGCTGTCTGTATGCTAGTGCAGAGGTTCAGCCAGTAGGTGTTGACTCATGGTGGGCGGTCCGCTGGGCGTTGTTCCTGGCAGTCCTGAGGGATTGCAGTGTACTAGGGCTAGGCGCAGCCTTGTAAGTTAGAAGGGCTTTCCTCTTCGCCTCAGTCACAGGATCCATCGCCTCCCAGTTGGCCTCATACCAGTCGGTATTTTTGCGCTCCTTCTTCCTGTAGGCAGTAATGGCTGAATTATACACAGCGTCTCGGATGTGGGACCACTTGGAGTCGATGGTGTCATCAGGTGCCTCTTTGGTGAGAGCCTCCTGCAGTTTGCTGATGAACTGCTGTGTCTTCTCTGGGTTGCTTGCACAGCAGGTGTTGATGCGTGAGCGACCCTTCTTATTGGCGTCGTGCAGCTTCTTGGGTATTATTCGCACCTTGCTGGCCACGACGGAGTGGTCCGTGTCGCAGTCGTCGCTGTGGTAGCTGCGGGTGAGGTGGACACTGGCCAGTTCCGCACGCCTTGTGATGACGAGGTCTAGCTGGTGCCAGTGGCGGGAACGTGGGTGTCTCCATGACACCTGGTGGATTTCCTTGCATTTGAAGGAGGTGATGGCCACACATAGGCTGTGGGAACAGCACATATCCAGCAGTTGCTGACCGTTCTCGTTGATCTTGCCCCTTCCATGAGAGTCGAAACAAGTAGGTCAGGCCTCGTGGTCAGCTCCCACTCTGGCATTGAAGTCTCATAGTAGGTAGAGGCCTTCAGTGTTGGGGATACTGGATATTGCTTGATCCAGAGCCTCGTAGAACTGGTCTTTTTCCTTAGGGTGGAGCAGAGGGTTGGGGCATACACGCTCAAGATGTTGACTGGGCCTGAGGATGTTGATAGCCGGAGGGCAAGGATCCTCTCAGTGCCTGATGACGGAGTCTCAATGAAGGCGACGAGGGTATTCTTTACGGCGAAGCCGACACCGTGCTGCCTAGGTTCATCCGAGGACTTCCCTTGCCAAAAGAAGGTGTAGTTTGCTTCCCTGATGGTGCCGCTGTCGGCCAGTCTGGTCTCCTGAAAGCAAGCAATGTCGACGTTCAGTCGGGAGAGTTCCCTGTCAATTACGGCAGTCTTCCGTGCGTCGTCGATCTGCTGAGGATCATCGGTGAGTCCAGGACACATGGTCCTGACGTTCCAGCTTGCGATAGGAAGAGCTGGAGTCTTCTTTTGTCTTCTTTGAGTCTTGTCTGGTGCGGAGTTTGTGGCATGCTTGTCGAGATAATTCTGTAAGCTCCACGCACCCAGTGAAGCAGGCAGGCCATGGCAGCACAGCACCTTACTGACTGGGGGCTGCCCAGCTTGAGGCGGGCCGTAGCTGTCCAATGAGACATGGCGGTCTCTTCCAACGTCGGAAACAACCCCTGGCGCCAAGCTCTACGCCAATCGAGCTATTGCTTAGAACCGGTAAACTGTTGCTTCCCGTGTTGTGCCGGCGCCTTACGACAAAGCTGGAGTATTTTCCATGGTGAATACATTATTTTAAATTTTTAAAAAAAAAACTCAATTCAAATGGCAACAACAGGAATACCTTTCGCCCTGAAGGTATAATTTACGACTGACTCATAAAACACTGAGATTGAGAATTAAACCCAACTAAAACGTCATTTCAGACACGCGTGATGGGTCACGCGATCACTCACTACAAGTCAATTAGCACGTAGGCTAGAATAGCCCTATCTAAGAATCTGATTCCCACTCTGGAAATGAATTTAAAAATAAAACTGTTTACAACAGAGCTAACACGTGGGCTGAACATGATCTTGGTAATAACCAATCATTTTCACTTAGTGTTTACAAAATCGGAACTAAGCTCAAGAACTAGGTCAGCTAAAAATAGAATGTAGCGAAATTTGTTAATGCACATCTGCTGCAGTATTATTTATAATATAGTAGCTGGATCGCGACAGATTTAACCCAGTATGACGTCACCCTATTCACTACCGGTCTAACTCATTATGGTAACTGCATCACCCTATTCACTACAGATCGAACTCAATATGGTAATGGCATCACAATATTCACTACAGATCTAACCCAGTATGGTAATGGCATCACCCTGTTCATTACTGATCTAACTAATTATGGTAATAGCAACACCCTATTCACTACAGATCTAACTCATTATGGTAATGGCATCACCCTATCCACTATAGATCTAACTCAGTATATTAATAGTATTACCAGATTCACTACAGATCTAACTCAGTATGGTAATGGTATCACCCTGTTCACTACAGATCTAACCCAGTATGGTAATGGCATCACCCTATTTACTACAGATCTAACCCAGTATGGTAATGATATCACTTAATCACCACAGATCTAACCCTGTGTAGTAATACAGAAAAACAAGTTGGTACCATTTTAGATGGCACTTAAGACAGCGTCCACACTCAAATGACTGTAAACTAAACTAAAGTCATAATATGATGCTGTGGCTCTTCTAAGGAAGGATGATTAAATTATCTTCCACACACGTTATACACGATTAACAGAAGGAGAACGTCGGGGATCTCCGTGCCAATCTGCCCCATAAACTGGGGTGATTTTTGATGAGATTTTTCTTCACCCACACGTATCAAGAATAAACAAGTGCACCGTGTTCAACGTGGGCTTTACATATGTAAATATCCCATTCATTATTAAATATAAGGGTTGGAAAAGTACACAGCACGATCCCTTGCCGCTACAGAGCAACAGTCCGATCGATTATTTGCTTGATTATCGTGCCGATATTCAAACATACTGCACACAAATCGGTGTAAAGGATCTAATTAAAACATATGTAAAAACATACAAGGTCAGATGAAAGTGGGTCTCGTCATGAAACATTAATCTTTATGTTAACTCTCACATCTAGGGTGACCGGAGTTATAAAGATATCCAGATAAACGGAGAGGTCTGGAGGATTTCGGTGGCTAAACAATCATTGCTAATATTTAGTCAATACTAAGAGAACATTTGGATATATCAATTTAAAACTAATCCTGCAGAAATACAGCTTATCCAATAAAATAAAATGTAATATGATTTAAAACATTTATTTTCTGATATATTTCATTTGATCAATTTTTGTTTCAGTCTTTACAGGAGAGAACTGTCAGTAACAATGAACTCAGACAAATTACATGTTTTGACAAACAAGTACATAACAAGACCGACATGCGATCAGGATGAATATGAACTTAATGCAAAATTTATTGCATACGGACTAAGAAGATAAAAATATCACTGTTTTCCCATTTGAAAATCTATAACTGGCTGAAATTATTATACAAATTATACAACGTTAAAACTAAACATATAATTTGGGTTATTTCCGATTTGAAAACTATACCAAATTGTATCATATCCCAGGAGAGTGTATCCATCATTGTAAAAATAAGCCACCTCCGAAATGACCAAACTGTTTTCCCTAACATTTAAGCAAGAAACCCATATAGAGTCATATCTTTCTAAATATAAGGAGAAATAGAAAAAGCGTAAAACAGAGTTTTGGAAAGTATGACAGTCGATGGATATTGTCTTTTCACAGGTATTGTGTCGGTTTTTATAGCTTCGGTTTCATTTGGTCTGGCACGTGATCAATTATGCTGTAGTGATGATTTAGGAGATTGGTTGGAAACAGCCCTTAGATGCAGGACACGCTTCTTGAACAAGTAAGATCCTTCAGTCACATTGATATCTTCAGGACTTTTGCACCTGCCTGTCCGTCTGTCCGACATCAATGTATACTGCTCCTTTTTAAAATGGGATTCAGTCCTCCAGACTGGCTACGGGAGTTCGATTTTTTTTTCTTCTGGAATCTGCATTTATTTTCAGTAACAGTGGATTTTCAAGTCCTTTTCCACTTAATGTACAAAGGGGTCTACATTTTCCCAGATCTGACAACTTTCTACTATTTCAAGCACGGTCATCTGTTCCATAATTTAACTTCGAGTAAATTTTATCTTTCTTTGGTGAACAGTGTGTCACGTTGAATATGCTTCCCGAAACTCTTCTACATCCTTTGACACCACTTGGAATCAAATCATTGACTTCTAAAACGTGTGACCAAATCGGAAATGACGAGTCCAGACCAATTCGATATTTTGTAACAGCCCATTCGTTCATCCTATGTAATGCCTTTTTATCCTTACTGACAACTTTTAATGCGTAATTACACGAGTGATCATCATCATCACTGGCGGCTCAGTCTCGGGAGACCATGTGAGTATCGCTCTTGGAGAGCCGTCTGTCTCTGGGGTTATGACATCATCTGCTGTGGCTGTGCAGGCCGATGCGCGAGTGACAGTCCCTATTGCAGTTGGTACAGACGTACTGGGAAGTCTGAGTTGCTGAGGTTGCTGCCGCACTCTTAATTCTCTCACGTTTCTCTGCTGCCAGCTGGCTTCCCCTCACATCAGCGACTGCTATGCCCTTGCTGACCGTCAATCTCCAGTTGCCTCTGTCCTCGGCCTGCACTTCCCAGCTGTGGGGTAAAATGTCGCATGCCTTCATGTCTCTCTTGCACACATCCTTGAAACGGAGTGAGGGACGGCCGACTCTTCTGGTACCAGTGGCCAACTGTCCATATAGGATGTCCTTTGGCAGCCTCCAATCCTCCGTGAGTTGAACGTGTCGCAGCCATCGAAGATGTCGTTTGCTCAGCAGGGAGTACATGCTGGGGATACCTGCACGCTGCAGGATCTTGCTGTGTGGGACGCTGTCTTGCCAGCTGATTTTTAGGATGCGTTTTAGGCACTGTATATGGAAAGAGTTGAGCCGGCGCTCTTGCCTCATGTAGGTGATCCAAGTCTCACTTCCATATAGGAGGGTTTTGAGAACGCAGACCTGGTAGACTTGGATCTTGGTGTGCTCTGTCAGCGCGTCGTTTTCCCACACTCTCTTCGTTAGTCGGGCCACGATGGTGTTTGCCTTTCCAAGCACTCTATCCAGCTCCACATCGAGCGAGAGAGTGTTGCTGATGGTTGACCCCAGGTAAGTAAAGTTGTTGACTGCTTCCAGGGTGACACCATCGATTTTGATGGAGGGGGCAGTGGTGGCATTTTGCGCGCTGACGTTTGTCTTGCTGATGGTGAATCCGAACTGCTTGCAGGCATCAGCGAAACGGTCTCCCAATCTCTGGAGGGCATCCTCGGTGAGGTTCACAAGAGCCGCGTCGTCAGCGAAGAGCATCTGATGAGCACCGACCTCACTTTTGTCTTCGAGCAATACATGTATAAAATTATGAAATTTCAATTAACTAAGCTCTTCGAGCATTAATGTATTTCTCTTTAAATATCCATGTTTCTTCCGCAGTATCCATATAAAACTGATCTGTAGAAATACATCAATCTCTGCAATCGTCGGGTGCCTACACGAGTAGTGGAAGTGCGTATGCATGATTTCATTGCCGTTATTTATATAATTTGATATCAACAACACACGCACGACTATTTAAAATTGAACAATTGGTAGAACGTGGTTATTCTTTATTTCGCTAAAAAATTTAAAATGGCATATATTTTCCTGCATTCAAAAATAAAGACATCTTAAAGCAACATAACAAGAGAAGTGCGAAACGTTAGAAACATGTTTAATGTTTTATTAATAATCGTACTCAGAACATTTATTTAATATTATAGTTGAAATGAATTTCATTTTTAGTAAAATCACGACAAAGGTAAAGAACTGCCTTTCAATTGATTTATGACTTCGTGGCCTTGTTAAAGGTATTTTATCTTCCTGACATGTCGCTGTCGATGTAATGATATTCTGATTCGATTTAGATACAATTTCCCCTCCCTTCATCCGTCTTCTACAGATCACTATGATTTCTTATTATTACAGTATTATATATTAAGATTTTTGCTAAACTTTTATTGCCTCTTTTTTGGGGGGGAACGTAGACTATGCGCGGAGCCCGAAATTATCATTATGTGGTATAACTTTTATTCTCTTTTTGCTGCCTTGACTCATTAATTTTTTGCATCAAACATGTTATCAGTTCTATATTACAAAAAAGTGAAAAAGTGACTTATTGAAATTGATTGTCAAGGATAAACTGTCGAACAGCTATGTAACTTTATAATGCAATGTACAAGCAAATGATCCGGAACTTGACATAGCTGGACGTTAGGTATAACCATCTAGAACACGTCTATTTTCTAAATACTAGTACTGACTTCCGTTCAAGAATACACTGTATGAATTTTAGACACTCATACTGATTGTTTTTCAAGAACACACTAACACCTTTAAATACTCATACTGACTGTTTTTCAAGAATACACTGTATCAATTTTAGATACTCGTACTGACTATTTTTCAAGAATACACTGGACTGACTATTTATGTCAACAAAAATTAAAAGTTCAAGGCATGAAAGTTCTCCTAAGTTTTGATGATGTGCCCGAGAATATTTGTTGTTTAAAGTATTCAAGTTTATTTCTAAAATTCATACAGTCAAATACAGTAATCATAATGTGAACACGGGTTATGTATCCTATTAATTAATCAGGAGCAAGATCCTCCAAACACATTAATTTGAAGAAAGAAAAATGCTCGTTTGTATAAATATATCCATCTGAAGGACAACATATAGCATTTCTTCAGGACAGTTTTGTATGCAGTTTCTTGTTATTTTTAAGAAAGAAGTTTAAAGTTAGTTGACAAGGTATTGATACATTAATGTAGTTGTGTAGCCCTCCGTCAGGTCTGAAATAAATAACAGCACACACACGATTTGAATTATTCAGATTTATTGTAATGCAGAGCGTAGTGTTCAAAAAGCTAAAAACTTAATGAATCATCCCTCACAATGCATTTGCAAAGGAAGTAACGAAATGTGTGTATAAAAAATATATGATATAGATACTGCGTTGTATATCCATTTCATGATTTAAACATGCGTACCGCGTATAATTACGCTCCATAACACCCATAATGACGTAATGACATCGTGCAAAGCAAATGAGTAACGACAGAGACACCTGAATGAATTTTTAAGTTATTTCAGTTTGAATTTCGTCAGTTGAGTTTAAATTAAATGAATATTTTATCGCAATACCATAAATACAATTAGTGGTTTGCTTTCTCGGTGTCAAATAAAATCAATGATTTTTTTCTATGTCAGAAATAAAATCTTACACTTATGTTTTGTTCATATAAATATTTATGAAACTCGTTGAATACATTCTATTAGCACACCAAAAGCTCGCAAATTATTTTAATTCTTTGATTCACTTCAAATATTTATATAAAATCAATATTCTTGTAAGATCCTGTATAAAATATTGTACAGCAGGAAAACATTGTGACTTACACTTTATCCTGTCCATCAAGAAAATCCTTATACATCGTGTTTTGCTGCCTTTTGAAAGTTACTTATCAAGCAAAGGGTCCTGTTAGGAACAGCTTAATTTCGTCTTTATAATGTCTTCTAGTATACAACGGTTCTAATAAGAAGTATTCCAGACTTTTTAAAATCATTCCGTTGAAACTGAATTCATGCTGAAAGGTGTTTAAATAAGTCAGGTAAGTGTTTTGCAATACAAGAATAAGAGATCATATAGTGCGAAAACTTTTACTTCGTTTTTGACCCTTTTTATTCATAGTTCAAGGTCTTTGATGTACTTAAAAATATCTGTATACTAACAACACGAAACCTGTGGAGGTCTGTCAGTTATATGGAATCATTAGCAGTTCACTGGCTTTGAAAGCCAGGATCTACTCTACTGAAACGGAAGTTTCATTCCTTTTGAATGTGTTTCGGGAGGAGTTCTTGGCATATGATACGTGTTGTCAAGTTAGAAGCTAAAATTTTACTTCATAACCAGACACATATCCTTATAAATGGTTTTCGTTCATATTATAACCGATCCTATGGGTATGTGAAATTGGATCATTCCAGTTTAACATAATTACCATAAATATGATTAATAACAACCCAAGGCATTCACACGAGGAAACATCAATTGTCGATATCTCAATCGATAATATTCTAATTTCACTCCAAAGGTCGCCAAACTTAGGTGGTCAAACAGCCTAGTTGACTACAGTCCTTTTACGTATCCGAGAATTTCGAAGATTATCTGAGTTCTGTATGTAAGTTGCAGTTGAACGATCCACCTTTAACGGTGTACCGTTCAGTTCTGGTGTACTTTGTGATACAGCATAGATACATACAGAGGAATACAACAGTGATAAAACGTGTTAAGTGTGAAACGTTATGGAAGAGATAATAATAAAATTCTTTGAGTCGCTTGTACATAGTGCCCATACTATCAAAAAATGAAAATAACATAAAAATAGAAATAACTGAACAGTTGCAACAGGTAACAGGGAGTTAATTTCCCACTGACTTTGAGAAAATCATTACCGTAGACCTCTGCATGTGTAGAAAAATAAAAGAATAAACCTTTGGAAGAGGACTTGCTTCGCACATATGGAAATAGCAACAATCAGCAGTGAGAACATCATGCCAAAGGTTATTTAACTTGCAGTTCAGAGAGTTCTGAGTCTGATCCAAAGTGAACTAGAGAGCTGCGAATAAAAAAATGTTAAAAAGGTGTGGAATTTTTAGATTTCTTTTTGAAGGTACGGAATTTATAAACCAATACGACTTTTTGCAGAAAGATAGAATCTTAGTTTTCCTTTGTTTTGTAAATTCACTCGGTGAATTCATTCTGATTATTTTAAAGGAGCTAGGTCGCTAGGTAAATCCATTCTGATTGTTTTTGAGGAACCGATTCTGATTGCTTCAGAGGAGCTGAGTCACTCGGTGAATCCATTCTGATTGTTTTAGAGGAGCTCGGTCGCTCAGTGATTCCATTCTGATTCGTTTAGAGGAGCTGGGTCACTCGGCAAATTCATGCTGATTGTTTTTGAAGGACCGATTTTGATTGTTTTAGAGGAGCTGTGTTACTCGGTACACATTCTGATTAAGCTGCCAAAATCAAACTACCCGATTATTAAGCAAATATTCATATGCATACTTTTCAAACCGAGAACTTTGGTTTCTTAACTTGAACTTTTATGCACTTACATTAAGGCTTTAAAGGGCCAGACTCATACAGTTTCATTTACGTTTTAAATTTCTAAATGTTTGCCATTATTTTCCTTGAAATTCCTCAAATGTATTTGTACAGAGTAACTTCGTGGGGTAAGTAATTTCAACGTAATGTTTCAGGTAACCGAATTCAGATAAAGCATGTACTTTTCAATTTAAAGTGCTATTCAATCTCATATTGTCCTTGAGAATGAATATAATTAATCTGCACTCAAAGCAAATGTTTTATCAAAGTTTCCATGAAGACCAAACTAGAGGAGATGGAATTATTTACTTCACTTTATAGTCCATACTGGATCTTATGATCAGCACATTGCATGAACGTAAGTAAGCAAATGAGTATGAACGAACACGTGCACTCATGCATGTATTTACTCTATGTACGTATGTATACGAAACGTTTATATTTTTTTCCATACCGCGATCATCTTATTGCTTCCAGAGACATTATGGAAACAAGTGTTCTGCTAGAATTTATCCTTATTTTATCTTCGTCCTTCATGTTCTTCTTGAATTACATTCCTCCATCCACGATTGGTTATCGTAAATGTTTGGATGGATACGACTCTATATATTCCCGTCCATAGAATTTATTCTACTGGGTCACATGTTCAATGCTGAACCATTGTAGATCCTTTTGGTAATTAATCAGAACGGTCCTACTTTTAAATGGATTAATTATCAATGTCACACATTATTTAAAGCATATTTTTCTTAGGCAGTCATGGCAGGAACAGTACACAACCAAATCAAATAGTGTGCATGGTTGCTATAACAGTAGGAGGGGTAACCGTGATAGGTGTCGTGCATGTGGCTCCGGACACAGCTGAAGAGAGCGAAAGTGGAATGAACAGCACGAGATAGGAAGATGGTCAAGGTCATATAAACATATACGATGAACATGACTTTTGATTTCGATTTATTAGAATAATGACATGAAATATTGAAGGCTTAAAAGAACTATCTTAGTTGTAAACACATTAAAAAAGTACTAGAGTGATTATAAAATAATTGGTTTCTGAGAAATAATGGGGGGAATGTGAATTTAAAGATTTCCTAAATGATTTTGAAACGTTTGATTTTATTTTATTTTTGTTATAATTTGTTAGAAAAAAGGTCGAAATAGCTGCGTAGTTACTGTCATTGTGCAAAGTTCATGCGCACGTGAAGGTATTAACAAATCTGTATGTAGCAAATTTACAAATTGTGTTGTTTTAATGTTAAAGGTTGCAAGTTTAAAATCATCACAAATAATATCCTTTTCGTTTGTGTGCGTCTCAACCGGAGGATCATCGATATATGATGATTTTGTGCACGTCTCACCCGAAGGACCACAAATATATGATGTTAACTAATATAAATTGTATTAGGTTAAATTGAAAATAGCTAAGAAATAATCAAATCAATTTATCCTGGTTGTTACTTTTTCATTTTTGGCTGGGGTGTCCGTTATTTTAATGATAGCATTAAAACTCGGATTACATCTCTGAGTTTGTTTCTTACAATAGGAACTCTATTTCTATCCCATATCTGCCTTATTACTTACATTCAGCTTTAAGTGAAACTTAACATCCTTTCTTTTTTTAAACAAAACGCCCCATTTAACTCCGTATCGTTGAAACAAGACATTATGGTTGTCTCGTCTCAAAAAGGTAAGGTTGTTGTTGTGTTGGGGTTAACGACATTTTTCAGCTTAAGTTAGGCTACACGTGACGGCCAGTATAACTGGTCGAGACAGAACCCGGCAAAAACAAACCGGGAAGAAAGAACTACCCAAGGGGAGCTTCTGGCAAACTTTCTCACATACCCACATTGTCTGAAGCCGAGACTCGAACCCACGCGGACAGAGGTGGCATGGCTGTGATACACAGTAAGGTACACTAATTTCGAGGTAGCGCAAACCTAGTAGTTTACGTTCATCAGAAACAAAATGAATCAATTGTTAAAATATCCAAATTGTGCGGAGAAAAGCTAACTTTGTTTAAATTTGCATATTCAAATGTAGATACAGGTAAGAAATGTATGATACGTTTAGGTACTGCACTGTCTGAAAATAAAATATCTCCATAACCTCTGATTTGTAAGCCATTTGCAATGCAATTAAGAAACATGTTTAGGAACTTGTATCTTTTCGCTATTTTGTCCAACGCAGTCTCAACATATGTGCCACCAAAGGTTTAGTTCCTTGGGTAAGAAAAAACCAAGGCACCAAAGTAATTTGCATATCCGAATTCGTCTTTTCCAGCCCGTGGGCCACACCTTTATTTATGTAAGGCATGACCAGCGGCTCTCTTGCAATGTGTGTTGACTGGTTGAATCAGTAACCACACACAAAATTTTTCAGACATGCTCGTACCATAGTTTACAAGTAATGTTAAAATTGCATAAAACAAATCTACTCATATCACCGACCCAGCTGGAAATAATATACATTACATTATGAATAGAAAACCATTCTTGATGATAATGGTTGTTACATTTAACAAATTTACCACAAATGGGAATGTACATGCTTCCCCGGTACATTAACATGAGTATACATTCTGTTTATGTTTAAAACGAAAAAAATGTTACACATTGAAGTATTTGAAACCTTGCGTTATCGTCTTGTAAAATAAGATTCTTGAAAACTGAGAGAAATTAGTAACTATTCCGATTAAACGTCCATAATTAGAATTCATCATATGTAAAATAGTTTGGAAAGTTGAGAAACTGTATTCCCTGAGAAGTCATTTTGTCGGCATAATACAGTTAATTTGTACAGTACGTGTATAAGCCAATGATGTATATGGTCAAAATTCGGATAACCAAGATCGTACCTGACGTCTTACATTATGCAGTTTACTATGTCATACGGTATACAGTATACATGTCTTGCAGTATACGATATCTTACAGTATAAAAGGTCTTAAAGTATACGGCATATAATGTTTTACAATACACAATAAACAATGTTTTACAGTATACAGTATGCGATGTCTTACAGTATACAGTATGCGATGTCTTACAACATACAATATACAATTTCTTACACTTTACAGTATACAAAATCTTTCAGTATACAATGTTACGACTCTATGGTCATAAGCTAAGTAACATAAAGAAACAAAACCATCAAGTTTTGTAAAACTAAACAAAGAATTTATCTATCAAAGTTATAAATGAAGATGTTAGAGGAACTTATAGTAATGTGAAGTGAGTCCAAAATATCCTGATAAAGTTCTATGAAAATCCTTAATGAATGACAAGTTCTGAATACATTTCTAATCCGGAAAAATGTACTGGTCCAACCATAACCGTGGCGTTGTCAAGATGGCATCGCACAGTTCCAGATTAATGTTATAGTCCAAATAATGAACACTGTCTATTTCCACTGAACAATCCAAACAAGTTTTTTTTCCTCTCGAAAAATATGTAAGTACAACATAGAACGCATCTGCAGACCTGCAACAGTAACACAAGAAATGAGGATGATTTCAAATCAGAATCCATCTGATTGCTCAGTTTGTTCCTTCTACACACATTCTATTTCGACTATATATCACAATATACCTCACATGTCGGATCCTAGTACTCATTTTGCCTCGAAACGTGCATATTCATGTGACTTAGCCCAACCAGTGGGAAGTTACCGAAATCTGGAATCGTCTGATCCCCAGCAGCCAATGAAAAGTTAAGCCAAAGTCGTCATTAAGGCTATTATTAGTATTTGTCGACACATACGTAAGCATCTAGTTATAATTATGTAATTGTTACGCGCATAACTGCCTGAGGTCACGTAGACAAGACCAAACTAAGGTTATTCTGTACAATTTATTAGCACGAATAAAAATTACAAAAATTAAATAAAATCATGCACCAGGAGTTACAAAAGTTAAAGATGTACATAACACTTCCCCTCATAAGGATAAGAAAGATTTATGAAATAAAGCTTTCTTCTTCCATATTATTCAAACACACAAATGATGAGAATGAAATTCCACAGGAAGACATATAATGAATACTCAAAAATGCATAGAAAATAAAACAATATAAAATTCGTATGCACGTGAAAGTATATCTGCGATTAAATTTTCTTTTCCCTTGGTGTGCCGACTTTCGGTTTTGTAATCTTGCAACATCAAACTCTAAATCAACATTCTTTAATTTTAACTTTTCATTTTATTGATGAATGTAATCATTATATACAATAATCGGCGAAGGAGCAGAATTAGTGTACACTTCAAAGTGTTTTAAAGCTAAAATTGAAGCCAAACACTCTTTCGCGATTGTGGAATAATTTCTCTGTTGCTTATATAATTTTTAGAGAATTATCATACCGAATGATCCACACATTTTTATCTTCCTGAATTAATACCCCACCAACCCCTACATCCCTTGCATCAGCAGACATCTTAAAATAGTGCTCTAAATCTGAAGCTGAGAGAACAGGTGCTCTTTTAAATATGTCCTTTAATTTATCGAACGCCTCCTGGCATTTGTCAGACCAATAAAATTTGCTCTTCGTATTTCAAAAATGGATTGGGGCTCAGCAATTATAGAAAAAGGTTTAGCAACTTGCTGAAGTCAATCTAAACAAGAGATGAAAAGCATGTAAAATATCAGCACACTTTTATATTGTGCCCACACATCCAGTCACACATCATTCGCGAATAATTTTGTGCATTTCACAATCTAGGGTTAGGCTGATACTAAGTTCGCAGATCTCGTGGTCAAAAACTAATATCAAACTATTTGTTTTATAAGTAAACATGAAGACAGGATACGTAATCTTAAATCTCAACTGCTTTGAGTTTAAACAGTAAACATAGCAAAAGTACGGATATTGTTTATTTTAGTATCATCATTCTTTTGACATCTATCGTTTTGATACGATGTCAGCGCATCTGTTTTCAGAATCAGTTAAAGCCTACCCTCCCCACCCTACACCCAACTTATCCAGAGAATATGAGATTTACCTGGATTCCTTACTTAGTTCTAATGTAATATTTATTTTCACGTCCTCGTCCACCCAATGAACATGTTGATGTATAGTTTCATACTTTTGACTGGTGTCGACGTTATGATTTGAAGCACCCTCTATTGAATTCTATTTTCCACAATTTCTCTTTGAGTTAATTTCTTCCTGAATCTGCGGTTCTATTTCATCACTGAGTGCAATGCTTTAAAGACTTCTGAAATTTGTGACCTGGCTTGGGCGACGAACCCAGACCATGGTCATCTTTGTTAAAGCACCTTAATTTCATTAAATTGAGAGTATAAATTATCAGTTTTTAATCTCTCGTCCATGTTGAAATGGAAAGCAGCCTATCGAAATAATATTGATAAAATATGATTTCATATTAAAGATTCTATTCTTACCAGTATCTCAGAGTATCTTTAACAAATTCTGAGTTTAGGTAACGTATCTGTCGTGGTGAAAAGCGAGGTTCCCGTGGTAGATAGTACATATTTAACAGTCTTATAAATTGTCTCCTTCAGTTAAAATCAAATTTCTTCAATGATTTAGTTACTTCTCTTCACAGTATTTTCTCCCATCCTCTTTGTATGATCAATTTTTCTGGGAAACATATCGGGTCCCCGAGTAGTCTAAGAAGCTCGCCTTTTCAGATCGCTCACACTTCGCACCTCTGACCCCACGAGTTCGAATCTCAGATAGACTCATGGGTATGTGAGAAAGCTTGCTCATAGCTTCCTGTGGGTGGATGGTTCTTCCTCCAACAAATTAACTGGCCGCTATGAATGCCTATTATTTTCTGTAAAATGGTTTTAAATCCCAGAAAACCAAACCAAACCAAACCAAAACAAATCAGCCAAACCAAACCTAACCTCAGATATAATCTCTTGATCCTTTCAAGACAAAGACCATTTAAACTGCATTAAGCTGTAACATCGGTTGTATGAACGTGCTGTGGTAGTACTTTTATACGCTTCGAACACCATTCTTATGTGTTATTTATCGCCACACTAACTCTAACAGGTATACATATACGTGTTCGAATGTTTTCTATATAAAGTTGACACCGCGTGGTTATATAGTACTTCTATATTTGACTCCCGCACCCAAACAACAGCCAATAATTTATATCAATACGGGTACGTAGAAAAGACAGGCACGGCTAGCGGCAGTTGAAACGCTTCCGACTAATGAGAAAAACCAATTACAAATAGAAACTGTTGAGTACTCAATAGTTCCATCTCAGAACTCCAATAAGACATTAATTCATTATGCACTAATAAAATTATGTAGAAGGCAAATCAAATATACAGGAAACTTGATATCTGGTGCATTATAATGGTTTTTTACAGTCTCCCCCTAAATTATACAGAGTATATTAATTTAATATTTGTTTTTTCCTTGATGGAATGAAGTTGTATCGCTTGAAAACTCGTCCTAAGATAAAGTGATAAACTGAGCATGGCCTATTTTAATTCCTTCGAGTTATTCATTTTGTGGTCTATAGTTCACTTGAGATAGTAAGAAGAAAGACATTTTGACTTTCCTAAGAAAAATATTGTTAGTAGCAATTTTTAAAATAACATAATTTCGGTAAAATCTCAACAATGAGACATCAAGTTATGGAAAACGAGAAGAAAGAAATATCTCTGTACGTCTTTAATTCCCGTGTTCCCGTGTTAATTCCAGTGTTCTACTGTTAATTCCCGTGTTCCCGTGTTAATTTCCGCTTTCCCGTGTTAATTTCCGTGTTCTACCAAGTGTTACTGTCTACCTCCTAAGATTATGCAGTTTCATGTGCCAAGAAGTAAAACGTGGGCAAATGTCAAATTGTGAGAATATTTTTGTTTTACAGCTATTTTGTCCCAAGCATATCGTTTTCCTTAAATTTGAACGATTTAAATCACAATAATTTATATGGGTAAATATATTGTGTTATAATTGATTATATCATTCAAAATATTTAACATAGTCTTCATTGCACATCATTTACATTTTTATCCAAGTGCACGACAGACTGATTTGTATTTGCATTTAATTTAATGTTGATTCAGGAAAATTTACTGATTGCGTCATCCAACCAATCAAGAAATAAGTCATCAGGTTGGGATTCCAGTCGATGCAAAGTGTTTCCAAAATGAAGTATATCCAATATATATTTCATGTACACTTGTCGAACTAACTACTGTATCTATGTACCTACTTATCTACCTACCTACGTATCTATCTATCTATCTATCTATCTATCTATCTATCTATCTATCTGTCTATCTGTCTGTCTGTCTGTCTGTCTATCTATCTATCTATCTATCTATCTATCTATCTATCTATCTATCTATCTATCTATTATGAGGAAAATATTGTATTTCAGAGTACTTGTCGGCAAGGAGTTGTTGTTTTCTTCAGGAAGGTAATTGATGAAATACTTTTTACTGTTATTATATGATAATTTAATTTCGTGATATTTAAGATACCTATTCGAGTTTGGCAGTACATGTATTACAACCAATCTTATACTTTCAGAATTCCATTGGATAGAAAAAGTTTACTTTAGATAAAGTCGGAAAGTAAGTGTTGAAAATACAAGGCCAAGATGTTCAATGCGTAAGAGATTAAGAGATCATATAACGTGAAAACTTTTTTGACCCTGTCATATATAATTCAAAACCTTTAATTTACTAACAACGGTGTTGTTGGCGAACAAAACCTATAAGTTTGAGTATTTTATAGGGCCGTTCACTGTTCATTAACTTTGAAAGCTTGGGACCTACTCATGTAGAAGTAAAAATCCGTTTAAATGGTTTACATTTAAGTTGCATGACACATGATACGTATGATCGTTTTCAAGACTTAATTTTTTAATTCGTAAATGCCTTTTTAATGATAGTATTACTAATTCTGTACTTTGTTAATTTATACGAATATATTGTGTTAAATTAGACTCGTATAGATAAATACAGTAATCATGCTTATGTTTAAATGACACCGCACGTAGTAAACAGGTCACATTAATTAACATCGGTGATATTGAATTGATACAATAAAACTTATATATATATATATGTATATATATATATATGATATTAGTGAACGATAAAACTAAAGCAGATGAGAAAAGGGACGTCACAAAGAGCAGTGACTCTCTCACATATAGATAGAAAACTTTCGAATGATGAATTAACGTCTTAACGGTATTTGTCTAACCAGGTCACCGCTCCGATGGCCTAGTGGTAGAGCGTCCGCCTCGGATGCGGGAGGTCGCGGGTTCGAACCCCGGCCGAGTCATACCAAAGACTTTCAAAAATGGTACTAATAGCTGCCTCGCTTGGCACTCAGCATTAAAAGGTTAGTGTTAGGACTGGTTGGCCTGGTGTCAGGATAATGTGACTGGGTGGGACATCATGCTACATGTCTGCGGCATGATGCCCTAGTGCTAAACACCACTATAAACTGCCACACTGCAGACATCGTAGCGATATGACTGAAAAATTGTTAAAGTTACGTTAAAAATCTAAATCACATCACACACAACACATCTAACCAGGTCAATTACTATCTCTATTATATTAAGCAGACATTGAAACCTTGGTGTTAAATACATTTATTAATTGATTATTTACATTTTATAAAATTTGTATCTATTAAATCTTGATTTGTTACATATAATTTAGGGTGTCAGCTTGCCTACTGGGGGCTCGAAATTTGTAAATACACATCTGCTGCAGTGTTATTTATTACACCGTAGCTGGATCGTGACACAGATTTAACCCAGTATGGTAATGGCATCACGCTATTTACTAAAGAGCTAATCCAGTATGGTAATGTATCACCTATTCACAACAGATTTAACCTAGTATTGTAATGGCATCACCCTATTCGCTACAGATCTAACCCAGTATGGTAATGGTATCAACTATTCACTACAAATCTAACCCTGTTTGATAATAGTTTTACCCTATTTGAATAGACTCATAAAACAAACTTATTGGATTCATAAGTTAGATACTTTGTATCCTAATGGCCTTAATACCAATGTGCTATATAAAATTGTATACATTTTTTTAATTGATAACTTGTATATCCTTTATAACAATATAATTATTTGCATGATGGTTTGTCTCTATTTTATTGCATTATTGTACCTATTCACTACAGACGTTTCTGCCGCTGCAGCAAGTATTAAAACTTAAGCTTTGAAATGACGTACTTAAAATACTGTCACGCAGAAATACAAGTTGCTGCCATTTTAGATTCCGCATAATATAGCTTAAGACTGCGTTGCCTCTCAAATGACGGTAAAATAAACTAAAGTCATACTTTGATTTTGTGGCTCTTCTAAGTAAGGATGATTATATTATCTTCCACACACCTTATACCCGACTAACATAAGGTAAACATCGGTGATCTCCGTGCCAAAAACTGGGGCGATTTTTAATGAGATTTTTCCTTCACCCACACGTATCAACAATGAACGAACCGACCATGTTAAGCGTGGGCTTTGCAGATGTAAATATCCCATTGATTATTAAATATTAGGGTTGGAAAAGTACACATCATGATCACTTGCCACCACAGAGCTACAGTTTGATCGATGATTTGTTTGATTATCGTACCGAAATTCAAACCTACTGCACATGAAATGGTGTAAAGGACCTAATTAAAAAATATGTAAAAAAAAAAACAGGGTCATATGAAAGTGGGTCTCGTCATGAAACATTAATCATTTTTTTTTTTTTTTTATTCACACAACTTGGATGTACAGAATTAAAATGATAACCAATTAAACTGAGCAAATTCGGTGGATTTCGGTGGTTAAACAATCACTGATAATATTTAGTAATTACTAAGACAGCATTGGTTATATCAGTTTAAAACTGTTACTGAGGAAATACAGCTTATCCAATAAAATCAAATATAACATTATTTAAAACATAATTCATTTTCTGATATATTTCCTTTGATCGAATATTTTTTTCAATCTTAACAGGAGAGAACTGTCAGTAGCAATGAATTCAGATAAATCACTTGTTTTGACTAACAAGTACTTAAACAGGATCAACATATGGCCAGGATAAAAAAAGAACTTCATGAAAAGGTTACTGCATAAAGACTGAGAAGATAAAATATCAGTGTCTTTCCGTTTGAAAATCTATAATTGGCTGAAAGTATTATACAAATAATACAATGTTAAAACTAAACATATAATCTAGGTAATTTCCAATTTGACAACTATACCAAATCGTCTCCTATCGCAGGAGAGTGTCTTCATCATTGTTAAGACAAGTCACCTCCGCAATGACCAAACCAAGGTTTCTCTAACAATCAAGCAAGAAACCCAAATAGAGACCTATCTTTCTAAATATAAGGAGAAATAAAAAAAAAAACCCCAGCTATTTGGAAAATATGACAGTCAATGGATATTGCCTTTTCAACAGTATTGTATCGGTTTTTATTGCTTCGGTTTCATTTGGTCTGGCACATGATTATTTATGCTGTAGTGATCATTTATGAGATTGGTTGGAAATAACACTTAAATGCAGAAGAAGCCTCCTCAACAAGTAAGGTCTTTCATTCACATTAATATCTGCAGGGTTTTGGAACCTATCTGTCTCATGTGACACCAATGTATACTGCTCCTTTTTAGAATGGGATTCATCCAACAGACTTGCTTCGGGAGTTCGATATTTTTTCTGGAATCCGCGTTTATTTTCAATAAGGGTGTATTTTTCAAGTCCTTGTCCACTTAATGTACACAGGGACCTACATTTTCATAGATTTGACTACTGTCTACCATTTCAAGCACACCATCTGTTCCGCATTTTCGCATGAATTTGAAATTTGTTTGGTCGATAGTGTTTTACGTTGAATATACTTTCCGAAACTCTTCTGCATTCTTCGACACTGCTTGGAATCAGATCATTGCCTTCGAAAACGTGTGACCATATTGGAATTGACGCGTCCAGACGAAGTTGTTTTTTTTTGTCACAGCCCATTTTTTTCAGCATATCTTATGCCCTTTTATCCTTATTTACAAACTGTAAGACGTAATCACACGAGTGATACGGGTATAAAAATGATGAAAATTCGATTAACTAAGCTCTTCGAGTATTCATGTACCTCTCTTTAAACAACCAGCTTTGCATGATTTTCTTCCAGAAACTTTTGACAAATCAACGTACTCTCGGATGTTTCTTCTGCAATATCCGTATAAGAAAGATTTTTTAGAAATACATCAATCTCTTCAATCTTTGGGTGCCTACACGAGCAGTGGATGTGCGTGAGTACGCTATGATAGCCGTTCTTTCTATAGTGTGATGTCAACAACACACGCCCGACTGTTGTATACAATTGTACAGTTGGTAAAACGTAGTTATTTACTATTTCCCTACAACTTTTAAAGTGGTCTACGTTTTCCTGCATTCAAATAGAAAGACATCTTAACAAAAGAAGTGCGAAATATTAGAAACATGTTTAATATTTTATTATTAATCGTACTCAGAATATTTACTCAAATATTGTAGTTTAAAATATATTTCTCTTATAGCAAAATTAACGCCAAAGGTCAAGAACTGTCTTACAATCGATTCAAAAGACTTCGTGACCTTGTTAAAGGTATTTTATCTTGCTGATATGTCACTGTCGATGTTATGATATTCTGATTCGATATAGATACAATATCCCCATCTCTTCATTCCCTTTCTACAAATCGCTATGATTTCTTCTTATTACAATATATGGTATTAAGATTTTTGCTAAAATTTGATTGTCCCTTTTTTTGAAACGCAGGTTATGCGCGGAGCCCGAATTATCATTAGGTGCTATAGCTTATATTCTCTTTTATTTGCTGCGTTGATGCATGAATGTTTAGCATCAAAGCATGTTATCAGTTCTATTTAAAGAAAAAGTGAAAAACGTGAGTGATTAAAATTAATTGTGAAGGATAAACTGTCGAACAGCTATGTAACTTTATAATGAAGTGTAAAAGCAAATGATCCGGGACTCGGCATAGACTTGTCCTAGGTGGATATACCCTAGATATAACCATCTAGGACAAGTCTATTTTCTAAATACTCGTACTGATTTCTGTTTAAGAATACACTATGAATTGTACTCGTACTGATTGCTTTTCAAGAATAACTATGAATTTTAGATGATCGTATTGATTGCTTTTAAGAATACGTTATATGAATTTTAGATACTCGTACTGATTTCTGTTCACGAACACGCTGTATGAAATTTAGATAAGCGTACTGATTTCAGTTCACGAACACGCTGTATGAATTTTAGATACTCTTACTTATTTCTGTTCAAGAATACATTGTATTAGTTTTAGATAGTCGTACTGATTGCTTTTGAAGAATACACTGTATGAATTTTAGAGCAAACATTCAATATTTTAAACAACAAATATTCTCGGGCACATCCTCCAAACACCTTAATTGGAAGAAAGAAAAATGCTCGTTTTTAGAACTATATCGAGCTAAAGGAGATCATTAAGAATTCTTCAGGACAGCTTTCTATACAGTCCCGTCTTAGATTTAAGAAAGAAGTTAAAGTTAGTCGACAAGGTAATTCTAGATTCATGTAGTTGTGTTGGCTGACGTTAGGACTGAAATAAATAAAAGAAAACACCACAGAATTTGAGTTATTCAAATTTATTGTGATGCAAAATATAGTGTTCAATAAATGGAAAACTTACTGACTCATTCCTCACAATGCATTTGCATAGGAAGTCACGAACTGGGTGTAGAATAAAGTAATGTATGAAATAGATACTGCGTTGTATATCCAATTTTGATTATGATCATGCATGTGTACCGCATATAATAACGCCTCATGACACTATGAATGACGTAATGGCATCGTGTAAGGCAAATGAGTAATGACAGGCTCATCCGAATGTATTTTTAAGTTATTTCATTTTAATTTCATCAGTTTAGTTTAAATGAAATTAGTGTTTATTTTCAAAATATCAAATAAAATCAGTTGGTTTTTTTTTCTCTATGTCAGAAATTGTCACGTTTGCTAAGCCCTAGCTATAACGTCATGTATAAGAAATCTATAATCTACTGCCTTGGGAATATTACCGCGGCCATATTTTTGATGTATAAAGGTTGCCGCCGGCTTGTGTTAATCTCTTACTCAAGTTTACATGACCGGCCGGAGACCCGGAATGTTGAATCGGCAATAGGCGATAGATCGCACCACTTCATACCTATGTGTTACAGCTTAGTCCTAAGATCAGAGGGAAGCCCGCGAGGTGAGCGGGGCGTGTTCTCATCCGTCCCCACGTTGACAGACAGCGAGAGGGACATTATCCGCTAAGTTTGATTGGATCGGTTCACAGCGACATTCAGTCGGAATAGAGATAGAGGGTATGATTACAATTTAGATCCGAATGATAAGTTCCATAACTCGTAAGCAAAAATTTTTTTTCGCCTTGAGAGATTTTGATCAATAGGGTTACTCCGAGGAAGCCACTCGTAATTTGGCGGTAAAACTTAGAGTGGATTCTAAGGAAAGACAAAGCTTCGAAAAGGAAGCTTTATAGGGGACAGAACTTCCGGTTCCGTTGAGCCCCGAGTCTCCGAGAGGTGGAGAGGGAATTGAAACTAGCCGAACAGTCGAAGTCCACAGAAATCTAGTCGGTGGAGAGAAGGTGGAGAGAAAGTGGAGAAGGAGGAAAATGAGTCTGGAGGAGAAACTGGAGGAGGAGAAGGAGAAGGAGTATACAGAAGTCGAGGAGGATGAGGAGGAATTTGGAGAAAGTCGGGGAGGAAGAGGAGAAGGAATTGGGCGAAATAAGAGTAGAATATCACAGATGAGTAGAATACAAGGACAGGTGGAAATCAATCTCACAATGCTAATCAAGTGATGCAATAGGCTATTAAAGGGTAAAGCGGATGGAGTGTAATTAGACATTTGAAGCATTTGGTTATTGAATTGTTATTAAATTGTTATTCGTTGAATTTTCACCCTTTTTTAACCATCTAAAAGTCGGCATTGCTGACTGGCGGCTCGGAGCTTTACATCTATCTTTCACTAATTTAACTTCCAACCAAAATCGAACCTGGGTGGGACTTCTACAATAGTTTAAATAAAATATTTGGAGCACCCACCCCAACCCACCATAACAAATCCCCCACAGAAATCTTACATTTATGTTTGTTCATATAAAATTTATGAAACTGGTTGATTACTTTCCGTCTTTAGCTCACCAAAGGTTCGCAAAAGATATTAATTGTTTGATTCACTTCAAATATTTTTAAAAATAATTATTTATCTAAGATCCTGTATAAAACTGTATGCACCTGGACTACATAGTGACTTACTTGCTGGCTCGGCTCCGTATCCTATTCATGAGGAAAATATTCATACATCGAGTTTTACTGCCTTTTGAAAGTTACTTCCCAAGGAATAATTCCTGTTAGGAACAGTTTAATTTGGTCTTTTAAATGTCATATAACCTACAGCGGTTCTATTAAGAAGTATTCCAGACATTTTAAAAATCATTTCATTAAAGACTTAACTCGGCAAAAAGGTGTTTAAAAAGGTTTCGTAATACGAGATTAGGAGATCATATAGTGCGAAAACTTTTGCTTCGTTTTTGACCCTTTTTATTCATAGCTCAAGGTCTTTAATGTACTTAAAACTATCTTTATACTAACAACACGAAACCTGTGGAGGTCTGTCAATTATATGGAATCATTATCTGTTCACTGGCTTTGAAAACCAGGATCTACTCCATTGAAACGGAAGTTTCATTCCTTTTCAATGTTTTTCGGGAGGAGTTCTTGGCATATGATACATGTTGTCAAGTTAGAAGCTAAAATTTTACTTCATAACCAGATACATATCCTTATAAATGGTTTTCCTTCATAATATAGACGATCCTATGGGTGTGTTAAATTAGATCATTGCAGTTTAACATGATTATCCTTAATATGATTAATAACAACCCAAGGCATTCACACGAGGAAAAATCAATTGTCGATATCTCAATCGATAATATTCTAATTTCACTTCAAGGGTCTGAATTCTATATGTAAGTTCCAGTTGAATGATACACCTCTGACGGTGCACCGTTCAGTTCGGGTGTACTTTGTGATAAATAAAGAAAAAAGAAAGAAAAGAGAGAAGAAAGTAAATAAGAAAAAAATATAAAAAAGGACGAAAATAAATAAATAATTAATTAAATAAATAAATAAATAAATAAATAAATAAATAAATAAATAAATAAGTCTAATGAGATTTTATCTTTCTTCCGCCACTAAACTGCCGACAATGAGGCCCCAGAACGATTCCGTATAAACCACAGAAACAGACAGAGGAATACAACAGTGATAAAACGTGTTAAATGTGAAACGTTATGGGAGAGATTATAATACAATTCTTTGAGTCGCTTGTACATAATGCCCATACTATACAAAATTGAAAATAACATAAGAACCGTAATAACTGAACAGTTACAACAGGTAAAAAGGAGTTAATTACCTACTGACTTTGAGGAAATCATTACCGTAGACCACAGCATGTGTAGAAAAGAAGGATAAACCTTTGGAAGAGGACTTGCTGCAGTGAGAACATTATACCAAAGGTTATTATACTTGCAGCTGCGGGGTTTTTTTAGATTTCGTTTGAATGTACGGCTTTATATATCAGTACGACTTGTTGTAAAGATAAAAACTTAGTTTTCCCTTGTTTTAAAAATTTTGTTTTGTTTTTAAGAACTTGCTTTAAAAATCAAAATTTTTTTTAGGTAATATTGGTAACGAAACAAGTATGATGTTACTAACATATTTTCGTTAATGTCTGGAAATCAACAAAATTACGGAAGCTGTTGTCTGTATCTTGCACATATATTCTAACATATGTGTCGACAGTAGTGATCACAGTTCTTTATTGAATGTCGTTACGCTTCTTTATAAAAAAAACGAAATAATACAGGTAATGGATACAGAGTAAAACCTAATTAATTGTTTCTTAAATTTAAGTATAACCAGTTATAGGTCTCATTAGCATTAGCTGTAATTGACTTGTAACACCTTTTTTTTAATTACTTTGCATAATTGCATCTAATCAGTGTAGAGTGCTTTCTCGTCTCATGAACTATATTTAGTTAAATAACTTGCAGAACTCACATATGGTTGTAATGGACAGTATTTGGGAGTTCTCTTTCGCTTAATTTTTTTTTTTTTTTTTTTGGTTGTTGTTGTTGTTGTTGTTGTCGAGATTGTTTTAGAAAAGTTGGGTCACTCGGTGAATCCATTCTGATTGCAAAAGAGAAGCAGACTATATATGAATCTATTAAACCTGAATATTTTAGAGGAGCTGGGACATTCGATGAATCTATTCGGATTCTTTAAGAGGAGATGGGTCACTCGGTGGATCTATTCTGATTCTTTAGAGGAGCTGGGTCACTTGGTGAACACATTCTGATTAACCTGCGACTGATCTATGACTTAAACGTTAGTTTAAAATGTTAAAGCTCCTAACTCTAATCGCTTTTAAAGCGTTTCAGTCGTTGCTATGTTAAATGTCTCCCTTTGCGAGCATAGATCATTGAGTAAATGCAGACGATGTATTTGCGGGGCTTATGAAATCAGAGGTAGAACAACTGCCTCACATGTTTCTCTTCATAGTCTTCACTTGTTGCTTTCTTTGAAGAATTTCAATTAAAAGGTTTCGTCTTTGGAAATATTTTCTTTTTGAACCCGCCATCCCTCTTTGACAACATCTTTGTTGCAGGCTAAGGAATACATATTAGAAACTGTTGAAACGATTTCAGCGGAGATCCTCTCGAGATGGCCTTTCTGTCAAAGCCGCATACTTTCTTTAACAGCAATTGGCATTTGCAATTTTAGTTCTATCCATGTTTCTAAGAAGGTCCTTTGATTTTTCACCGGAAATTATACTTTCAAAAATGACTTCGTAAACTTCAACTCTATTACCTTTGATGCTTTTCTCAAAACCTTCAGGACCAGTTTTTAAACAAGAAATTAATAAAACTTAGACGTTACGCAATATAAAGTCACTTGTATGATGACCACTCGAGTCAGGAAGGAACAGAATTAATCTGCACTCAAAGCAAATGTTTTATCAAAGAGCGATAGTGGAGGAAAGAGCACGAGTGAGGAAGATGACCGAGGCGATATTTACATTGATGATGAACATGATGACTTAGAATAATAACATGAAATATTAAATGCTTAAAGAACTATTTTATCTGCAAAGAAATTAAAAGAGTACTGTAGTGATTATGATATTGGTTTCTGAAAAATAATGGGTGGGGGGTGTGAAATTAAAGATTTTCTAAATGATTTTGAATCGTTTGATTTTGTTTTATTTTTGTCATGTTTTGTTAGAACAAACCGTTTTGTGAACGGTCCAAATAGCTGTGTAGTTAATGTGATGGTGCCAAGTTCGTACGCACGTGAAGGTATTATCAAACCCATATGTAGCAAAGTTACAAATTGTCTTGTTTGAATGTTAAAGGGTGCACGTTTAAAATCATCACTAATAATATCATTTTCTTTTGAGGAATCACCGATATATGATGTTTACTCATATAAATGTTATTAGATTAAATTGAAAATTACTAGGAAATAATCGAATCAATGTTTCCTGATTGTGACCATTTTCTTTTTGGCTGGTGTGTCCTTTATTTTATTGACAGAATTAAATATCTCTAGATTTCATTTAAGACGATAATCTGCATGACATCTCTGCGTATGCATCGTACAATGGGGACTCATTTTCTAGCTAGATTTTGGTGTTCCAGTCACGGGTTGTAGATAGATATCATGGACGCATCCAGTTGTGGCCGGAGCCAGCTTCTTCACGATAAAGCTCAACTAAAAATGAGCGCACTGCAACCCGTTTCCTGGAGTATATGTCTGTACAGTTAGAGTCTTAAAATGATGCCTTTCTGAAACGTTCAAAATGTCTGAGCTTCCGGGGCTCGGTCCACTGGGCCCGCAACTTGGGTTCCGTCCCACACGTCACTTATTTCTTCCACCTCCTTGACAACGATATTTCTGAATCCGCTCCTGGAGATTCGAAGACATGTAGGTATATCACAAGATATGCCACTACTGTGTTGTTGCTTTGTTTTCTTTTTTTTTTAATAATTTGATTGAATATTACTTTCACGCTTGATTGATTTGTTCAAAGCATTATGTTGTGTGAAAGAAAAATATTTACAGTATTCCTGGTATAATCAGATAAGAAAGATTCTGTTAAATTATCTCAAGCAAAAGTCCACATGTTTTACATTGTGTGCCGAAATTGGTTTACCACATTTTCAAAGATCTCATTGGTTCCTGGGCCCCGAGTGGCAGAGTGGTTTAAAGCGCTTACCGTTCCGGATCACTGCCATTACACCTCTGTCTGCGTGGGTTCGAGTCTTAGGCTCGGCTAACTTGGGTACGTGAGTAAGCTTGCCAGTAGCTTCTCGTGAGTCGGTGGTTCTTCCCGGGGTTTTTCAGGGTTCTTCCTCCACCATTTATACTGGCCGCCATGTATAGCCTATCTTGTGCTGAAAAATGGCGTTAAACCCTACAACAACAACAACTGATCAGTTCTGTCATAAGACTGTAAAGCAATTTATGTCGTACGATATAACTGGAGTTATCATGCCAGCAGTGTTTGTACATGCTATTGTATGATGGGCCCAAAGTAATGAATACATAATGTATCTGTTTCTCTTATAACAATAGTAATTACTACAAATATTTTATATTAGCTCCTGAATGTTCTAATTTATTATCTTTCCTGCTGTTTTCGAACCACGTTCTAGAAAGAGGCTTGTCACCTAAAGAACTGGAAATTGTCTTTAAATGTGTACAATCGGTTTAAAAAGTTTACTAACCAAATGGAAGAGGAGCCTTGGGGGATAGAGAAACGTTTGTCATTGTATAATCGTATTTAAAATATGCAGTAATTTCAGAAGTTCTAATTGTTGCCCACTTCTTCACCTCTCAAGATATAAACTCGAAACTTTGCGATATGATTGAGGGTGCTCTGTAGATGTGTGCAACAATCATAAAATGTTGATTCACCCAAAAACATCACCTAGAGGTTATGGATGTTGTCCCTTTTGTTATTCACCCCAATCCACCAACCATGGAGTATGGATATTGTCCTTTTTGCTATTACTTACAACCTAATGAGTTCCCCAACCCTATCACTACATATACACTTACTGGGCATGACAGCACTAAGTATGATATGTAACTGACGTTTGCTCTTGGGTCTATCCTAAATCCCCAAAGTACGAAGATTGATGAGGTGTGATAAATCCAGGGAGTGTGGGGTATATGTGTGTAACAAAATCTATCTTATAAAGAGTTGCTTTCAAAAGTTTTTGTTAAATATATGTCTTTAAGTTGGCTTGTCCGGCTTGAACTTATTCATGTTTTTGTTGAACTTCCCATTTAATCATGTCAAAACTATTATTAAAATGTATATTGCATTTGAGCATTAAAATGTCCAAAATATAACCCTCATTTAGCATTCTGCGTAGAAAGGCAACTTCAAAAGGAATAGATTTACTGGATGGAGTTTTCCAGTTTTCTTGTCACAATTACGAAACAACTTGTTCGTTTACATACCTCGAGTTTCATTTGCAAAAATTCACGATACATCTTATGCTCAGTATTTCTTATCAAAGTTTCTGAATTGTCAATTTTACAGATTTATAACTTTGGAACATTATTGTTATATGCTTTCATAAAGTTATTATATGTAAAATGTTCCTGCAATAATCTGGTATGTACAAGAACTTTGTTGAAATGACTACCTTCAGTTCATAATTCACTTCCTCACTGATGCAACTATAACAAAATGTTACGTTACACGGTCTGCTTGTATTCATATTGTATGAAACGGAGGTGTGTCTATCTGGATTGGGCTGGTACCTTAATAAGGTACGTGCATATGGCTGATATATAAATAGTGCGACAGGTGTATTTACAACCGCGAGCATTGGGTAGACATTATATTTCATGAGGAATGGTGATAAACAAGTTCACGTTAAATATCACTGCGACAAAAGGCAAATACAATTGGAACAATTTTTAGTTTGAGTAAGGAACATTCTTAGAAAATATATAATTTGACGTTCGTAAGAGAGGAATCAACACTTCAGGGATTTTTGCACGTTATAATCGAAAGGGCAATGACAATAGATTTTGGCCGAGATATTTTATACTTAAATAATTCAAACCGCCTAACAATAATCATCGGTGTTTTCAAATTACCACAAGTAAAAGCATTTGTTTGAAGTTTCCTTTGAAGCTGGGAAAATGTTGGATAATGAATTGGAAGATACCAGTCTCAGCTCATCACCCCTGGGACGTCTGCACCTCTCAGAGGGGTCTGATGTGTTCAAGGCAGTGATGAGAGAATTCAGTGTGGGTTCGAGGTTTATTTTGGAGAACAAATATGGTCTATCGACGAGAAAAGAAGCATCATTAGCGAAGAACAATGATGATGATGATGTATCGAATCAGTCTTCAGCAAGCGAAAGAATAAACATTAGAGAAAAATATGAAAATGCATGTCATCATGTTCGTTGGGTGGATGAAGTCCTTAATAAGCCTCTTGTCAAAGAATGCAGCGATGATTCTAGAGAAAGATCCGATTCTCTCAGTAAAACAGAAGGACCAAAACCCATTATAAAAAGCCGAGCTACATGCTTTATTATCGTATCGAATAGATAGCTTCAACATTTGTGAAATTACTTGCACTAAGGGGTCAGACATTCTTGCAAGAGCCGTCCATCTTGTTTCACGGCGAGGCAACGAGCAGATGTGTTCAAAGAAGGATCAATCAATCAAAGACTACATTTATTTGCTCTTAAGAAAAACAGCAACACACTCTTTTATTATCAGATTGTTGCAGTGACATTCCGGCGTGATAGGCATGCGCACATAATTTAGAACACATAATAAACCATGGAAGAGCATATTTTACGAAGATCAAGACAGCAGAAAATCGTGCTAATCCAAATCCTTTGGAACTGTTTGTCTTAATCAAAGTTTGATATCTGGAGCGAATGTACACATTCCAATGCATGTATAGGAATAATGAGGCTCCTACTGAAAAGAAAAAACTTTATTATTTTTAGTTAACTACTGGAGACTTAACAATTCGAACCATGACACGTATTCGTTTTTCGATTATCAGGTATGATGGTTAGCCAGTTTCAGTCTTAATCTAGAGTACCTGCGATCTAAAATTAGGAAGAAGTAAGTATGTTCGTGGGCTTTGTGCAATTAATCAACAATTACTTGTATAATTTGTTATTTAATTTTCTATTTCATTGAATTTAGTATTCGTGTATAATTTTGAACAAATGATGTATTAATGAAAGTGATAAAATCGTTTATAACCTGAATGATTTTTTTATGACAATAAATTGTCAATATCATGTATTTTACTTGTTTGGATTGTTATCGTCTGTGATGCTATTCTGCATAAATTATGAAAGCTTTTCTCTCTACATTCTTATACGGTAAAACTAGCTCGTCTGTACAAGACAAACACAAAATTATCCCCTTGTCTCTCGTTTTTCTATTACAGTATACTCTGTTTCAGGTCTAAATATTCAATATTACTCTCTCTCTCTCTCTCTCTCTCTCTCAGGATTCAGAAACACTCTACCCAACCTTCAAATATACATACTGAAATTCATTTCTATAAGCACAATTCCAAACTCGTTTTTAGATTTATGAAATGAATTATGACTGCTTCTCTGTTTCTGTCTTTCTCCATCCACACCCCACTCACTCTTTCGGGATTGACTGTATTCCGTATCGGCAGCTTCGTGTCAAAGCTGTGCGCAGTTGTATTTAAAAGACCAACCACCCACCCACCCTAAAAAAACAACATTTTGTGGTTTGTGTCGCGTTTCCGTCAACAATTGCTTGTGGACGATTTAGAGGCTATATTCTTAAATAAATTTTGATGAAAGATATCGTACATTTTATTCCCATTCGGTTTTCGACATGCAAAGCTTTCGTAGTTGCTTGCATCATGTGTTTTGACAGTCCACCTAAAGATCATTGACATTATCTTATTGCTAATGTATTCAAAGGTTTCAAAGTCGCTTGCATCACGATTTTGACAGACCTCCTAAACATAAATGACAGGATATTACTCGTATTCAAATTGCGAACTGTCCTCCAGGCAACAAATATATACTGAATGAACGAGACTGTGATAACAATTCTTTATCAAGGTTCCAAGCAAGAATACAGAGCTGACGGATCAAACAAACGCGCATAAAACCCAGAAAGTATGTGAATAATATATTGTTATGAAGGCAGAAATGGCTTGATTTTGCACCTTTTCGGGATACAAGTTTACCCTAAATTAAGTCAGAAGAAAACATTTTGGATCACGTTATCAGGAAAACAAGCGTTCACGTAGTGCATTGATTGATGTTTACTTGTGACATGGAGTTTAGAAATTTACGTTGATTTTAACCCCAATGTACTTTTATTTACAACCTTGAAAGTCGCCACAATGGTGTTTGTATGGAATACTCGAAACGTTTTAAAACTGGGGATTGACAATTTAAATGATTCATTCACACATGACTAATATAAAAGACGGAAGCCCTCTCACACAAGTCAGCCAGTTGTTGTACTGTCTTTTAAGCTAGCTGACAAACGATACAAATATATCGCTTCGAAATCAGTCACACGTGTTGTTTCATAAGTTTACGAACTTAGGGGCATATATTTCGTCGTTATACACTCTTTGTGGAAAGAGATACGTGTGTATACTGAAAGTAAATAAATCTCCAGTGTTTGTCGATCTGGTATACAAGGGTCTTTCTATCTTCGGGACTTCCATCGGTTAAAGAGAGATAGATGGGGTTTAATACCTTATATAAAAATTCACAACAACATCATAAAATAACAACTTTAAAAAAACCCTCACCCTCACCCACTCCGCAAAAGAAATAGCGTACACAAAAAGAAATTAAAAGTTCGTTTCTAAAAAGATGCGGTATGGCAGTGAAACGGGTAATGAACAGATATCACAGGATATTTCCAATGTAACAAAAGTACGATGACCTGCATAATGTACGTCCACTCCGTGTGTAATAGTCCTCCATGTAGGCATTTTTAGGGAATAAATGACACAAGAGGTTATTGACCAACGGGTCTTAGTGATCTGGACTTTTAACCAATATGCGGTCTTAATGATCTGGACTTTTAACCAATATGCGGTCTTAGGTATCTGTACTTTTAACCAATATGCTGTCTTGAACTAAAGTTCGAATGCGGAAACCATTCATTTCTTTACTGAATTTACGATGACACGGATCCAAGACGTCAAGACCCCGGAATCTATTGATTTCTTTATTATCTTAAGTGCTAGCAATCCTCAAAAGTTTGATCAAGAAACCTAAGCTAGAATAAAAGGTATTCTGCAAAGATATAGTTTCTTTGAGCCACAATGACATTTTGACATCCGAATCAATAACTGTCTCCCATGTCTTAAGTAAAAACTTTGCACAAACGGCTGACAAGGTATGCAATGCAGAACTAACGATATTGTGCAGGGACAATTTTTCTTCTTTTAGTCACAGTGCCCTTTGATCTTTTAACCTCAAAATCGACATTTTTTTCCTCACTCCAGGTGAAAGCTATCCACAAAGTTTGTCAAGTATGTAATGTAGAAATAATGCTATTTTGCGGAAACCATTTTTTCCTTCAATGACCTTGACCGTGACTTTCCCCCAAAATCGATAGGGCTCTTCCTTACCCCATGTGTAATCCGTCCACAAAGAACCGTAACTGTAGAATTAGGAAAATTCAAGTTATTGTGCTGAAAGAAACTGAAAGCAGTCTGACCGACACCATGCCATAATATGCCCCATCTTAATTATGTAGATTAAGATGTGATACTCAATATATATCCCATATGATAGGAGATCACTAAGTGATCAAATTACATCACTAACCAAATGCGCTAATCAACAGCTTTAAAACTAATGGCAACCACGTGTAGCACACATCGTGTCTCAGACTGACTTATTTTCAACAAAGACAGAAAAAAGAACTTCATGTGTCTGCCCATGGTCAGAGACTACTTACGGGACATAATCATTGACTAAGACACAATCACATTCAACTAATGTTCCCAGCAGTTGACACAAATATATAAGTCTGCCTATTGTTACAAAATGGAGCCATTCTTTTCTGGAATAGACACCATTTACCTCTTTGGTTTTAGAAAATAATATGTTATATATATTTAATTTAATTGTTTGTTTGTTTGTTTTAAATGTTTTTAAAATTCCATTACATGCTATTGTAATTTAACTTTGGTTACTGGATTTGACATTGTCCAGAAACTCAGCTCAGTTCTGTTTGAGTTTTTTTTTTATTTCATTGATGAGCAGCTAATAATAAAAACACTGTATCTAGTTTCTGACCTTGATTCAGAACCAGTGACAGTTTTGGTAAGCAACTTCTTTTAAATTTTTTAAAACTTCTTTCTTAGAGTAAGAATCGTTAAGTTAAGTCAAGGCCATACCTGGAGTACGTGATATGAAACATGTGTTTATTGTTACAAACTTCTAATTTTTCTAGAAGATTGACCCTCATCCGAGAATCTGTTTTGCGTCTTAAATTAGTGTATAACTGTTGTCTTGATAGAAGATAGTGCAGTCGGGCTCCAAACAATTGACACGTTAAGTTATGTTGTGACCAGTTTGAGTTGAATTTTTATTTTATTGAATTTCAAGTGATTCTGTTCCCTGGAAATAAATAAGTGCTCCTACAAAATTCTTGGAGAAGACATTTATTAAAATGTATACATTATTCAAAACTGGAATAATATTTTCTGTGATTCAAAAAGGAACTGTTGACACAACAGTACTTAGCAGACTACAACAGATGTCATGGCCTTCCATTTTGGATTTCATCTGGACTCGAACACAGATTCATTCAGGACTTTTTAATAATAGGACTTCTATTTTTTAATTCTTGGATTATTTTCTGGATTTTATTCGTAAAACCGTAGGTTCTTTTTTTTTCATATTTCACTTGGCATTATAGGGAAATAAATTATTTGTTTCATTTTACAAAGTTTGTTGTCTTCACTCTTTTCTGTTGCTTACTTTAAGAGCCTAGACTCGTAACAAATAGCATAGTACTTAAACAGTTGCTAAAATCAGCTATACTAAAATGCTAGTAAATCTTTATACTTCTACGACTTCTGTGTGCAGACACATATAGGACACATATTTGTGCAAAGGCAAGTCGCTAAACGATAGTAGATCATTACTTGAATTCATAATTGGTGCGCTTAGGTCCTTTGCAAGTAAAGGACACGAAACATATCAGTATTCTCTAGACATACCTATCTTTTACTGACTGTAAAAAAAAAATTCGGATCAACACATATCACTTCCAGTGATCTTGTGTCTTGATACCATTCACTTCTTGTCCGTTCTATCCTTTGGGGTCCTAATAAAGAGGAATTTAAGAATTTATAAAAGCCATTACAGTTGAGCGTCGAATATTTTTTAAATGTTACTTTTGCAAACTCGAGGCCCCACTCCGGATTAGTCGACGCACAGGTAACCATTATTTTGCATTAATTGATAACATATGAAACATACGTGCGACTTTTCGGACAAGCACATCGAAGGCTTAACAACGAACGTTAGACTTTGGTATCATGAAGGAAACCTTTATTTTTATTAGTTGAGTCTTGGAGTATTAAATGACTTGTTAAAAATGAAAGAAGATCAGGGAAAAATCAGTCAGAGAGTATCATCGCCTCAAGTATATTCCACGTAATGGCCACATTTGTAAGGCATGTTTGCTAGACAATGTTTATCTTGTCCTTCTGGAAGTATGATATAATCTAAAAGTATTCCTACACTGTAAGGCTATTTGGATCTACACGGTTGTTACGGTAACGTGAAACTACACGGATAATCCTCATTTGTTTCGTCCAGACAGATGCCCAATAGGCCCATCTTAAACAGGTGCCCACCGATCCCTTTCAAACATATACCCATCACACACATCCAAACAGATGCTCATCATGACCATCCAAACAGATGCCCATCAGGCCCATCCAAGTAGATGCCCATCGGTCCCATTTAAATAGATGCCCATCAGAACCAACCATCCAGAAGCCAATCAAGTCTGTGGTAAAGAGTTTACGATTAATTTCAATTAGATATTGCTACATTGAGAACGAACATTTTTCATCATCATAAATGACTTGTAATAGACGCTATAAATTGCAGACTATTATAAATAAAATCTGCTTCATTAATCAGCTGACTTACACACTCATACTTTGTTTAAAGTTGCAAAATCTATAATGTGCCTAATATCGGTGTAGATCACAATTACAGGTAATTTTACATGCGCAGTGTTGCGTCAAAGGGTGATACAATGTTTACGTTCGTAGTTACTCAAGGGAGAAAACTGCAACTAACAAATACGACCCTGGACCTTGGATAAACGCCAAACTATTTCTTATTCCTAAAGCGTAGATTGTTTTTTATACGTGAACCAACTGATTTGGAAGTTTCGTTTAAGTTATTCTTACAATTTTAGATTTCCCTTGAGTTACAAATTTTATTTTTACTAATTTACTTGCTAAGTGTTCGCCCTGCAGTTAGATTATCCATTCCTAATACAGCACAACATTCGACTTAAACTGCTTCTAATTTACATTTAGTTTTATTGCATTTTTTCACCTTAAATTATAAGTAACGTCCTTCACGAACAAAATGGAATCTAAAAATGGAATCTAAAAATGTTTGCCATTTTGTTTGATGTGAAATCGAAGCTGAGAATGTTGTTTGGGGTGGGGTGGGGGTGGGGATTTGTCACCAACGCAAAATATGCAAAAGTCATAACAGCTGTAAAGTCATGGCTAAGAGTGGGTTTCAAAGCTGCTTCAAAAACATATTGATCAATAAAATATTTTATAAATATCAGATTGATTATATGCTGAGTTTCCACTTTGTATAGACATATTTGTGATGGAAAAAACAACTTTTTTTCTTTAAGTAAGTGTAGCTTTATTTCTTTTTTGTTAGACGGATTAAGCAATGTGCAAATAAATTTCAGTCTTTTATCATGTTTTAAATCCAAAACCGGATACATTAAGATGGCTTTATTTACGTGTCAGATTTCTAGATGCATGAATCGTAACTAAAACTTTTTTATGAAAAAACTTTCATTAATTTATAATATGACAATATTTATTGTTGAGATTGATGAACTATTTTACTTCCAGAAAGAAAACTTAATCTCCTTTTCGTAAATTACTCTTTGCTTCTGATGAAGTAGCGAGAGGCGTTTGAGATATATCTGGTTTCGTCAACTGTAACCTGTGTTCTCATATGAAATACGGTTTAGGGCGTGACTTGAAGTATTGATCGAGTGCCAAATCACAAGGTGGTCAAAGGTTTATAATGTAAACACGTGGCTGTACTTTATAATCGAGCGCGCCTTTGCGGCTCTTCATTTCGCAAAGATCAGTTATCCAGGTATTAATTATACAGGCGACATGGGATAGTGCAGCTGATATACATCTAGAAGAAATTTGTCCAGAGATACCTGCAGCAGATGATTAAATCGGATAATTCGATTCAGTGGAAACAAGAAAATATTGACAGATGTTTGTTTTGGTGTCCTATTCATTGTGCTTTATATCAGTACGTGCGTTAGACGTCATTTAAATTTAACAATTAAAGCCGGTGAGCGTATTTTCTAAAGGTGATGAAATGATGGGCAGTGGTGAAAATAATAACGTCCGGAAACAGTCATCACCGGGCAGGCTACACATTTCAGATGGTTTTGACTTATATGAAGTAGCAGGGAAAGAATTCAGCATAAATTCCGGGAGTATGTTCGAGGTAAGGTATGACCAACCAACAAACAAAACAGCTCCACGAGGAAAAGGAGATACGGATGAAACAAGTAACCCATCCAGTGATGGTCCAATCCCCGAAACTAGGCGTCAAAGTGTTCATTGGGTTGATGAGGACCTTAATAAACCTCTTGCACTTGATATAGACGGGCATAAATGGGAAAGATCAGACTCTGTCAGTTCATCTGGAGAACCAAAACCTATTTTGAAACCTAGGGTAAACTGCATTGTGATTGTATCCAAGAACTAAATGATTATTGAGATGTTGCCATGGACATGACTGTGTGCATTAGCCAAGGGAGTTATGCAATAGCCAAAAGGAGTGATATTTAGTAAACTGGTGTTTTAGATATACAGATGGGCAAGTAAATATAGCTTACTTGGTGGAACGCTCACATAAACATTGCCTTAATTCCTATTCCTGTTTCGGATATCTTATATACATGTCATGTTTTCAAGAAGAAATGGTGCTTTCTTCTTCACTTCTAACATCACGATTCATTTTGTTATTCATTGCGAATATACATTTACGTACAAATGATGAAAACGTGCAAGTTAATACGAATTATTTTTATTTAAAAGCATGTCTTCTGTTGAAGACAAGGTGCGATATCGAAATATTAGTTGCTGTCTATACTCGCTTAAAAGTCGTGTTAAGTCGCTTAAAAGTCGAGTTAAGCTGCAAACTACACAGTCCCAGGTCTGCTGTCGCAGATCTTGGTCTTTGTAGTTTCGTAGGAGCAATCAACAGAACAAAAACAGAGATCCTGATCTACCAGCGTATGATGCTAAGGCAGATCACGTTCTATACTGTTTGCACTTGGACTCGACTTATACGCGAGTATATACGGTTTTACATCATTTGGCCCATCGATACATTATTTTCATAGATACAATTTAATTTCTTTCATAAACAATTCAGTTCACTGTTTAAGAAGTTACAAATATACATATAACTTTTGTTCGATAGTCTTTGAACAACGGAGAGCATATGCCGTTTTCTATGTACAATTGTTAAAACGTTTCAAGGAAAGGTGAAAATGCTGAAAATCGTATTCACTGTTAAGCTGATTGAAATTGCATAATATGAGTGCCTGCGTCGCGACTGCGCATGTTGATGAATTGCTGTAATGTAATTATTGATATAAACTCTTCGTTACATTGTACTTATACCTGTTGTGTAAATAAAGAAAAGAAACAGAGAAACAGTATTTTTCCGTTAGTCGTTGATTTTATTCGTATTCATTGATTTTGCATGAGATTAGTTATCCGCTTGTATTACATGTGGAATAAGAATGTATTGCTTGAGCTCTTAATAAGACAATCTTCTGTTTCAATATTCTCTCTCTCTCTCTCTCTCTCTCTCTCTCTCTCTCTCGTATATGGCACATACAATATAATAGATACATACACACACTTACATACACACGCACACATATATCCATACATCCAGCAATGAATGCATTCATACATACATACATACGCACACGCACACACGTACGTACATACATACATACATACATACATATAGACAGACATATATAGAAACATAGACACACATACAAGCTTACATTTATACAAGCATGCATGCATATATACGTATGTGTATACATACATATAGAACATCCATCCATCCATTATTTACTCAGCAAAGCATCCTCAATTCCCTGTGTATCTGGTTCTTTGCAACAAAGAAAGTTAACAAGCATGTGTCATGCTTATTACTTTTGCCATGAAATGTTAAGGAACTGAGAGACACGTGTGAAAGCTGAGACCAAATTTGAAATTTGTTTTCTCAACGGGTGAAAATTATGGTTTTACATGTATATCGTGGAAATTTTCTTGCGTGTTGAAAGAATAGAAGGTCTTCATCTAAAACTGGGATTGGGAACCAAGGGAAATCATCCACGGAAAGCTAAAAATTATATATGCTCCATGCCTCCAAAACAAGGAAAGAAGAAAAATAATATATATATATATATATATATATATATATATATATATATATATATATATATATATATATATATATATATATATATATATACAATCGCTTACACTTTCATCTCTTGAACTATTAAATTTTAAAACATCAATTGTCAAATTATCTTCTTTGCATTACATGGTTTAATTTTTAACAACCATGTTCATGCTTGTGTAACTAATGAGATAAATATTTTATGCTACTCGATTATCATTTTCCATTTTTGATCTAGTTGGGAACATAACATTAAGTTTGATATTCTTCTATATTTAGAACTATAGTTTAACTGTCATCTATGGAGATGAATTGGTATAATAAATGCTTTTAGATAAATTTTGTCAATCATATGTTATACATCTAACACAGGTGATACAGATAGATCAGTGTAACGATGAACATATTTTTCCAAACTTTCCAATCACTGTTCTGCACAGAATCACATATGCGCTGTCAGAAATTAGAGAACTTAGAAACTAACTCTTTGAAGTGGATCAAAATAATTTCGTTCTTATCTGATGCTACTCCGTAGAAATCAAAGGAATACCTGTAGTTGTAACGAGTAGCAGCCCTTTCAACCACTTTGTAAATGACAAGGGAAACAGAGACGAGGGTATGTAACCTGTCACTCCTAATCACAAAGTGTAAATAAACACAATACATCGTACATCAGAAAGAAAGTACATTTAACTCTTGGTATGAAACCTGTGAACTTTAGCCCTGAGGTGAGGCTTGTTTCGACAAAGAAACAGACTCGACTTAAAGTGCATACAACATACTAAACAACGATAAGTACATATATTGAAACATGTGTATTCTATACACAGATATTGAACTATATTATATTAAGAACCATATAATGATAACATATTAAATTAAATAACAACACTGAGAATTTTGAATATTATTTGAAATAATTATGTCAGGTTGAACGCTATTACTATAAGCACGCATCGAAAAGGTTTTACAGAGACCATATCACATGCATATTTGAAGAGTTAGCTTCCTCTAAGTATCCTGGCAGCCTTTCTTTGAGAAGGGTCTCTCTCTCTCTCTCTCTCTCTCTCTCTCTCTCTCTCTTGGATTGTTCTAAATAAAATTTGTGTCAGATCCATTTTTCACATTGACCAAATCAATAAAGTCAAGTGGTAACGAGACGCTAGGCATAAATAATAATAATTAGAAAGACATTCATGTGAAAAGCGGGTCTTTGGCATAACGCGTGTTGGGATCTAAACATGTGCGCTTATTTCTGGACCTTCATTTTCAAAGTTTGACATAAACGAGGAATGTGCGCTTATTAAGACGGCATCAGGACATCTCCCCCCCCCCCGACATCCCCTCCGACATATCCCCCCCCGGACATTCCCCAGTCATTTCCCCCCATTATCTTTATACTACTTTATTTATATATAGTGACATTTAGCTTTGATGTATACTTGCTTTATTTATTCATTGTATCGTTAATGTAATGGGCAGTGAAAATTGAAAAAGATCGGATAGTT
>JAECUM010005581.1:0-71196 GCA_016617855.1 Megalonaias nervosa
CGTATAGCGAACATCGGAGATTCCCTGTATGACGTTACAACTACTCGTTGGCAGAGCTCTGGTTGGCAGAACCACCATGGCGACGAAAGAAGATGATCTATATATCAGCTTAAGCCATTGAATCGGCAGTGCTAATTGTATACCCGATATTGATGTTGGGTATATAATCTAGGTCATTAAGACTGTCACTTTCCTTATATATACTAGTTTGTTTACAATTCAGTCTCTTAAAAATTGCCAGATAGCCTATGGCAAGTACTTTACTTCAGAATGAATGTATGGACGGACGCCACAGAGTGGCCGGGAACCATAAGTATCACTACGATTACTATCCTGGTTCCTGCCAAGATGCAGCTACCACCCGTATGTATATATATATATATATATATATATATATATATATATATATATATATATATATATATAAAACATGGCTTTTACAGTTTTGGTATCAAGCAATTTGATATACTATTGGTATACTGTTGGCATATCAAATTGTGATCCGTCCATGTGCAATAACACACATATATAAACATTGGAACTGCATGCTGTTAATTCTAGGACTATAGATTAATGATGCATTTCCACTCATTAATCATTAGTGAGTATAAATTATCCCCGTTTTCTAAATGAATTTAACAGGATACACAATTTCATCGCAATCCTTTCTGCTTTCCGTTCAAAGGGCATATAATTGTATTAGCATGTGGTGTAAATAAAATATTTGTACAGTATGAATGCTGTATCAGTGATATGCCACTTGCATAAATTTTCATCAAACGGAAACTTGGCTAACCTCGTTTCCTTAGCATGTAATAGCTATGGACAATTATCCGTTTCTCCTCCTCATCATCATCATAAACCCATGATGCAGAATAAGGAGAAGGTGATGCACGTTGTTGTCAGGATTTATCATCGAACTTTACATTTCCGTTGTTGATAAAAGATTGTGTGCATAAACAGATGGAGAGAGAATTGTTTAATGTTGTTTTACTAATTATCAACGACAAAACGATGCAACTTATCGTGGTTCCATCGTGGAAACATTTTTTTAATGTGGGTGGTGTATTGGTTTTGAAGTGCTCTAATTGCATGTCTTTGTATAAAGACCTATCCTGATATATGATTACTGCAATAAATTTCACTGTTAAACAGTGATATATATATATACTCTATATATATATATATACTTAACCAACTAACTAACAACAACAACATATATATATATATATATATATATATATATATATTGGTAAACAAGCGTATTCAATCGAATGTGGAGTAAGCCTATGGTGTTTCTGCCAACCAGACAAGGGAACCCCCACGTGATAATGCCCTATGACGTCACGGCGATGTTCCCTATAGCAACGTGGGTTTCTTTCCTCGTCAAAGTACAATTAGGAAGTACTTCTGACTATCCTCTGTTGTCGTCCGGTTCTTCGGGCACAACTGCAGCAACCATGAACTTGGTGGGTGTCTCTTTTGCGGTAAAATTTCTGGAGGTTGACATTGTACAGTTTCTTTTTGTCTCCTATCATGATACGGTAGTTCTGTCCACTCTTCTTCACCGTTACAATGACCGGTCACCTCCGATAGACTTGAAGTTTGTTGTAGTCTAACAGAAACAACAGCAACACTTTATCAACCACCTAGAACTGTTGTTCCCTCGCCATTCTATTGAAATACTTGGCATGACATCCCCATGTGTCTCGGAGATTATTCTGGGCCAAGTTACAAACTTCCTCCAGCTTGATGCGATAATCAACAAACTATTTTATATGTAGTACGCACTTCCATGAATGCATATTCATCTATCCATAAATGTTTCAATACAACCATGCGTCCCCTTAATGTTCTTCCATAAACTAATTCAAAAGGTGAAAATCCTAACCTAGCCTGTGGTACTTTGCAGTATGCGAAAAGTATCGTGGATATTGATCCTAATCCCTAGGTCAACTTTCACAAAGCTTTCTCTGAGCTTTGTTCGGGGTCCCATTAAAATGCTCTGCCAAACCATTGCACTGCAGGTGATACGGGATGATAGTTAGGTGTCTAATGGACAGTAACCAGTTTACCTCCTCCATCACCTGGCTCACAAACTGCATCCCCTGGTCAGTTAATATCTTCTCAAGAACACCAACTCTCGAAACTCCTAACAGAGGCTCAGTCACCGTAACTGAATTTAATGTCTTTAACACAACGGCCCTCGAGTATCAGATGGTGTAGTCAGCTATCATTAATATATAATGGTTTCTGATCTCCGACGCAGGCTTTTTCCGACCTACTAGATCCAACACCAACCTCGAGAAAGTCTCATCAATCAGTGTGGTTCCTAATGGTACTGGGCAATGGGAGAAGGTCTTAGGTGCCACTCGCTGACACTTGCCACATGACGAACAAAACTTCCGCACATCACCATATACCCCTAGCCAGTAGCTTTGTTTGAACGTATCTGGTCCTTTCCTGGTGTACTTTACAAATATCTCATTTCAATATGAGCCCTATCTTGCCGTCTGGCAATTTCTGTACAGACTCATCCTTCGCATATCTGCGTACCTTGTTGAGAGACAAGTGATCTTGCAGTTTCCTCAACTTGCCATGTAGCAAGCTGTCTATGGGCAAAGTTGTGGGTCTCTGCTGCGTAGACCTGTCTTTTGCTTCAAAGCCCTTGTCTCAACCGACCCTACATACATGGATATACACATCATAGGGTTAGGGAGTGGCAACTCAAACATGCACCCTAAGATTACATCGTGAGACAACCCCAACGAACACGCGGCTTGAATTTGCCCTTTCACGGTGAGTCTAGGTCAATGTTAACAACTGGGAGCGAATCTTTAGTTCTTTTAGCAAACTGGTCTTCAACTGTTTTGTTTGTATAATCCCCAGGTAGCTTCAGCCTGTAATACACCATATTATATAGATTCCCAATCTACAATTTCAATTGAGGCGTACTAATTTAAATAATTCATCTCTGTGTATATTCCAGTGAAACCAAAGGGCTGTAGAATATGCAAGTAGTACGTCTATGATATGGGTTTAGGATTTCACACGGGCGAATACTGTTAACATGGAGCTCTGCATAAACAGTATTGCTTGCTGCTCTGTCCTTTATGTGAGATGCATTGTCTATGAATTGTTGGTGTTAATGAAGAGAAAGTACTATATAAACAGTATTGCTTGTTGCTCAGTCCTTTATTTGAGATGCATTATCAATCGATTGTTGATGATACACAACAAAGAGAATGCTCTACATAAATGGTATTGTTTGTTATAGAGTCCTATATGTGTGATGTATTATCTATGAATTGATGGTTCATAAAGATCAATAATGTTATCAAGGTGAGAGATCAACATAAGGAGTATTATTGGTTCTCAATTCTGTGTGATGTATTATCTATAAATTGTTTAAACCAAAAGTCCTACTAATACATGTAAAACTATGGTCTATTTTATAAAAGCCTATGGATACCTGAACAAACTGATTTTGTAAGAAAAACAGTAATATGTATTTGTTAAATTAAATGAAGTGTTGACTAGCCCTCTTTATGTGTATTGATCAAATTTGAACAAGATTTACAAAGACTGAATAAATATTTATTGTGTAAGTACTGTTTACTCGAATGGGGAAAAACTTTAGAAGTGTACTGCTGATATGTGAGAAAAATATTATAACAGTTATTGTCATGTACATACTTGATAGTTATCATGTACTGACATATTCGTAAAAGTACTACATACTCATCTAACAATGTAACAATTACATTTTACATGAAAATTATCACATATGTATGTGATAATAAAGAGAAGAGATGAATATTACATGAAAATTATCACATATGTATGTGATAATAAAGAGAAGAGATGAATAACGTCCAGTTTTTGTGAACCTTGGCGAGCAAAAGCTAGATATTATTCAATGAATTTCATAAATTCAATATTAAATCATTACCCATTTGAGATCCTCTATGTATCGTATGGTAGGTATAGTTTTCCTATAGTATGTGCAGTTTCTTATATTTGATATTACCACACGTTAAAATATCACTTTATTTGATTCAGAAATTATTGCGCAATATTCTGTATATCATTACCCGTAGTCTACTGTTTCAAGTCAAACACTGCAAATATCCGGTCACAAATACACAATAGATATGGGAATTTCTGCATCAAGTAAACCTTCTTTCACACGAATATTGCAATATCAGTGTAATGTTAAGTTGTGAAAGTGACTTTTAAGGTTATGTAAATTTGGATCGGCAACTGTTCAGGTAGTGCATCAAACAATGCGACATCAGACACATTGGACATTCTATGTTGAAAAATGATTTTGTCTGTGTAAATGTTCTATTTGTTCAGAAGGATACATGTTCTTTGATTTATAGTTTGTAAGAAAAGTATAATCTACTTTTAAACGTCAATACTAGTTCAACTTTGGTTGGGACTATTTTTTATGCACAACAAATGAAAGGTGCAACGTCTGTCAGAATGAATGAAATTATTCGTTCTTCTTTCCATCTAAAAAATTTACACTGAAATAAAAACTATGCAATAAAAGAATCTCAAATGGGTAATGATTTAATATTAAATTTATGACACTCGTTGAATAATGTCCAGCTTTTGCTCGCCAAGGCTTGCAAAAGCTGGATATTATTCAAATCATTTCATAAATTCAATATTAAATTATTACCCATTTGAGATCCTCTATTTCTTTCATTATACTCTTGAAAAGATAACATGTAATACCACAAGTTGATGAAGGGTGTAATACAGAATTAGGGACCATATCAAAGTTAACAAAGACTTTATATATCAGTTAATAAGACCTCTGAAACTTTGTGAACTGTTCTTGTACATTCATTCTGTCAGAAGCAGTTGTAGTCAATCATGCAAACCATTACCAGTTCCCACTCAGCCTCCAATCATCTTACCTCAGACACTTAACTCCAAAATATTTTTTACATCTGGTCACATTTTGAAGTTATACAACTATAAAATTATCAATATTCTTACAATCTGACACTGTCGTTCTATTTATTTGTTTTAATGACTTTTTACGAATGTTGATTCTAAGCTTCAAGAACATAAACTTGTGTCAGACCACTTGCGACTCAGAGGATTTTGTGCTGAAAGATTATCAAAAGATGAAAGATTTTAAATTATTGAAAGGACTTGAACTTTTGTTCTTAAATATTTGCAAAACATTGATATTACTAAATCAACAGGACTTGATATGATATGCCTAAGCTTTTGAAAGCAATGGTACATGCTTTTGCAGAGACAACTGTCATTTCAATTTATTCATAATCTAAATTTCCACAATCATGTAAAACTGCAAAGGTAACTCCATTCCACAAAGCAGGGGCAAAAGATGACTTGAACAATTTTCTGCTAATTTCTATCCTTCCAACTTTTTCAAAATTAATTGAAAGCATGTATATGAACACAGCTTCAAAACTGAATTAGCAAATAGTCTTCAAATTACATTAAATGGATTTCAAATGACTTAAACAGACTTCAAATGACATTAAACAGACTTCAAATGACATTAAACAGACTTTAAATTTAGTGGAAGGAGAATGGCATGGTTGTAAATAAAGACCAGCACCAAAGTTTCATTACTAACAACACAGCAAAAAAAGAGCAAAATTAACAACATATAAATTTAGCTTTGTTGACAATAATTTACTTTGATCATAGGTTTAATTACAAAGAAAACATACTCTTATCTTCACTAATAAGAAAAATAAAGCATTTCTTTAAAAAATATTGCATCAATGAATTATAAGAGCTAAATTCAGCCTCATTTTGACTATTGCAATATAATATGGAGAAGTAAGTATGATGTCAATATTCAAAAAATATATTTGGTTGTAAAAATGAGCCTGTAAAATAATACTAGATGGGCAAACAGGAAGCATTAATGAGTCGATGGATACCTTAAAATCCTAGCTTTTCAAGAATGCCTTCACCTTTGAAAAGCCAAAGTGATATATAAAGTCTGTGTCTGCCCCAGTTTAATTGAGAAAAAATTTTCAATGCAGACAAACTGGCAACACATCAAGCCTTTGATCAAAGATGACCATAACTCCTCTAGTTCCAAAACCAAACTAAGTACTTAAAAACAGTTTTCAATTCTCGGGGGCCATTTAATGAAATTATATCCTAAAAGAAATCAAAGAATATCAGCATTTTACCATAGGTATGCTAAATGAATGGAGTCTATGTTTTAAATAAAAGCACATTAAAGCCTGTCCACCTTCTCCAAAGCCTATCCACTTTTGACTTAAACCACACTTATTTTTGTACATACATTTATGTTGGTATTTGTCATGCAGGAGTTTTACTTTGACTACTTAACACTGACAATTGTTTAATTTGCTAGTGTGTTTACAATTTACATGTGTATTTATCTAGTCTGGGTCTGTAATTTCTATGTACATGAATGAATATATATATATATATATATATATATATATATATATATATATATATGTTACGTATGTGAGCATATATGATTGAGAAGGGTAGTCACTGACTGTAATCTGTATTAGTGACTGACTGCACTCTGTATATATCAGCACATATATCTGAGAGGGCCTCAAAGTAGATTAGTTCTATAATGTAACTGAGTTAACCTGATTAAATAAATTATTATTATTATTATTATTATTATTATTATTATTATTAATGTTATTTATATTAATATTATTATTACTATTATTATTATTATTATCATTATTATTATTATTATTATTATTATTATTATTAACCCCACCCTGAAACTTGAGGACAAAACAGGTATTCTAAAAATAAGAAAAGGCCTCATGGACCTCTTCTTCCTTAGAATGGAACTGTTAGTTCTGTATTTAGTAAGGTACGAGGGAAAAATCCCACTCAAAACAAACACTGTCATAAGATAATGTACTGTCAATCCATACAGACAGATGAAGACTAAGAACATGTATACAATATATTCAGATTCAACTCTGATCAACAAGACATAATTTAGCAAATAGCATGTCTTAATCACTGCCATGCTACAATGTATGTGGAAGCCCACAATTACCTGTATCAATAATCACAGAGACCTGAAAGAACAATTTCTCACAAAGTAGCTAACTAAAAGTAAACATTGCATCTACATAAAAATGCCTAAAGACAGTCAAGTCATGACTTAACACATTTCTAAAATGACAAGAATATATTCACCTTCATCATACTATCAATTCAACTTGAATTTTAGAAAACACAAAACTCCATTTCTTTATAAAAATTAAATCTGTAAAGAATGTGACTAAAAGTTGAACAATGGTTAAAAGTTATATGTATATGATATACATTGAGCAAGGTTCTTTGGGGAAACCTTTGGTTTATCCTTTCAAAGTTAAAATGATCAAACTGAATGGCAGATCAGGATCAGTACTAATTTTAAAGATCAAATAGAATGGCAGATCAGGATCAGTACTAATTTTAAAAATTAAACTGAATGGCAGATCAGGATCAGTACTAATTTTAAAGATTAAATGGAATGACAGATCAGGATCAGTACTAATTTTAAAGATTAAATGGAATGACAGATCAGGATCAGTACTAATTTTAAAGATTAAATGGAATGACAGATCAGGATCAGTACTAATTTTAAAGATTAAATGGAATGACAGATCAGGATCAGTACTAATTTTAAAGATTAAATGGAATGACAGATCAGGATCAGTACTAATTTTAAAGATTAAACTGAATGGCAAATCAGGATTAGTAATATTAAAGATCAAATGGAATGACAGATCAGGATCAGTACTAATTTTAAATATCAAACAAAGTGGAAATTGGCAAGAAGGTATTCATGAAAAACAAGTAAAATGTTTTTTTTTTGTTTTTAGAAAAGGAAGCCTTATTTGTAGTAAATCACCCCAGTTTACACTGAAATGAAGGGTCTTGATGCTATATGCTGTCTACCTGTAAAAAAAGGAACATTTCTACCAACTTTGATAAAAAATTGGTTTAATCATTCTGCTCATGAAAGTTGAAAGTAGATTTTCAAACTGGTAAACTGATATGTACATGGTAATTGTCACATGTTATAGTCATTATGCATGTACATGGTGACTGTCACATACATGTTTTAGTTATCATGTATGTACATGGTAACTGTTATAATCATTATGTATGTACACAATAATTGTCACATACATGTTATAGCTATTATGTATGTACATTGTAATTGTCACATACACATTATGATCATTATGTATGTACATGGTAACTGTTGTATACATACAGTGTACATGATAGTTATCATGTATGTACATGGTAACTGTTCCATGCATACAGTATACATTATAGTTATCATATATGTACATGGCAACTGTTGCATACACACATGTGATAGTTATCATGTATGTACATGGTAATAGTTACATACATACAGTGTACATGATAGTTATCATGTATGTATATGGTAACTGTTGCATACATACAGTGTACATGATAGTTATCATGTATGTACATGGTAACTGTTGCATACACACATATGTGATAGTTATCATGTATGTACATGGTAATTGTTGCATACATACAGTGTATATGATAGTTATCATGTATGTACATGGTAACTGTTGCATACATACAGTGTACATGATAGCTACCATGTATGTATATGACAGTAACATGTACTTATGTACTAAGAAGGTACATATGTAAAAGTTCATATGAAAGTACATTATTATCACATTAGCACATATTACCTATCAAATTATGTGAAAATTATCATGTACATACACAATAGTTACAAGTACATACATAATGACTATTAAGTATGTATATTATAAATACCACTAACAGTAATTTGTACTTACATGACAGTAATACATACAAATATGATAACTGACAAGTATATACATGAAAATATGTTTTTGGAACTCTTAAAGCAGTGCCTCCAATTTGGCATCAGCATCTATACTGTGTGCTTAATTTTTGTCTGTGATTGAGGGTAATGCCTACCTGATTTTTGTCAGGATTCTAAGAAGTAAACAAGATGTTTACTTAAATTTGAGTTCAAGACCTGGGTTTTTCCCTAGGAAAATATACTGCATCTCAGGTCAAATGAAATACATATCCTGTATAAATGATTTGGTAAACAAATTATTCATTCCTGTTTTAAGATCAGTCTGTAGAATCACTAATAGTCATGTTTCAGATATAATTTGAGAGGAACTATTTTAATTATTCATTGAAATAACAAAGTGTTCATTGACTTTTTGGGATTAAAACACTTCTTTGGGATTACTGAGAACTCATTCAAAGACATTCTTGATTATATCATGCTGAGTGAATATCACCTTACTCCAGGACGTGAATGTCTGTCCTTTTATGAGAAGTAGAAAGAGGCATGATCTCCCTTGACATAATGGCTCTGTTCTTATTAAAATTATCACCTGAAAGCCCAGACTGGGTCTTGTAGGTGGCCTTTAACTGATTTGTTCAGATGAGACAGAGGGTTCATGACAAAAGTTTAGTTACCTGTGGAAGGGAGACGGTTCTTGGCAATGAAAGAGGATGCCATCATGAGTAAGACTGACCCATCTTGTCAGAACTTGCATGTAATTCATGTCTGCTGATAGGGAATTATTTTGTGAATTCTGCCTGCAATCGCTAATGCCATGAGGAAGCAGGTCCTGTACGAACAGGAGCACCAGAGATGTCCTTAAAATTGGTTCAAAGGTGTTTTATCCAGCCAGGTTAATACCCAAGACAGGTTCTGCTTTTGCCGTGTATACAAAAAGTTGGTGAGAAGGTTAGATAAGTCCTGGGTTTATCCGATATACTCTCTCCCATAATCACGAATAGTGGAGTGTTAACCTTTGATCACACTTGGTGCTAAATTGCTCTCTTCAAGGAGCCTGAGGAGGAAATTAGCTATCTGCAGTATCAATGCTTGGAGAGGCAAGATATGTTCATTTGCACACCACTGGGTGAAATGGTGCCATTTGACTTCATATGCTTTCAGAGTGGAGGGCTGTTGCACCAGAGTGATTCTCTCCATGACTGGTTGTGAAAAGTTTTTTAAATCTAAGGGCCTATTTGAGATGATCCAGACATGCAGGTTTGGATCTCTGGACAAGGATGAAACAACTGCCATTGTGATTGTTTGACTAGATGAAGTAAAACCCACATTTTCCGTGGGGTTTCTGTTGCAAGCTTGATGAGGTTGTTGATCCATAATTCCTCTCATCGGAGTGGTGCAATGAGGATGAGGCAATAGGCTGATCACCATGCTTTCTGTATTACTTTTTGAATCAGAGGTATTGGAGGGTAGGTGTGTGTGTTCAGGTTGGCCCAATCCAATGATAGGATATAGACTGCTCAAGCTGTTGGGTCCGAGATGGGAGAGACATAGGATGGGAGTTTGGCATTCCACCTTGTCACAAACAGGCCCCACCAACAGACGGTCACATCAAGTATGGATCTGAGAGAGAATCAAGGGACCATTCCTTTTGTAACAGTTGACTGTTCCATGACAAAGAGTCAGCCAGTAAGCTGAGGCCTCCCAGGATATGGCAAACATGTATGTGGCTTTGTTGATGACAACACCACTTCAGAAAGTCCCACACCATGATGCAATGGTCTGGGGACTGGGGTCCTTCTTGTTGTTGGAGATTAATCATCATTGTAGGACTGGGTTACTCCTTGTTGTTTAAGATAAGTCACTTCTGTAGAGTTGTCAGACAAAATGAAAACTCCCTTGCCAAGCAAACATTCCTGCCACCAGTAAAGGACTTTCACAATGGCTGTCCTCTCCAGAATTATTGATATAAAGTTGTCGTTCCTGGGGAAAGCATGCACCGTTGGCATCTGGGAAAGATGGTATACCACTCCCTCGATAACTCGCGCCCGGATAACTCGCGAACCCGCTTATAACGCGGTGTCCGGCATGGCTCCCGATTTTTTTCCCAAGAAAATATATTTTAAAATGTGCTGAACGTGAAAAAAATCGCGATAAGAATTGGTAAATTGGTAAATTGAACCTTGATACATACCGTATTTTATGTAAATTTTCGTACACGAAAAAAATAATTATTAATCATTAATTTTTGTAAAAACAAAATGGGAATACAGTATTTTTGATCTTTTTTGCAAACGTAAATCTTCTTAGTGGAAATTTTATGTCCGATAATTTAACGAATTTTTCAAATAATAGAAAGTGATATGTACGAAAAATTATGATACATTTAAATAATTATTATTTTGGTAACTGGATTGTGTACAAAAAATTAAAGGGAACGAAAAATACATGAAATACGGTAGCTCATTTTATCATTGGAAATTGTGATTATTGCCCGTAAAGATAGAATCCATATTGTAAAATTTGCAAGTTCTAATAAGATATCACATATTATGTTTGGGGTTTTTTTTGAGAGAAATAGTTGTCAATACACTGTAAATAAACAGTCTGGTGAAACGGAGCAGCAGGGAGGGTGAACCCTACAAATTGGATTCGAGCAAACATATCTAAAACAAAGATTTCACACGAAAAAAATTTAAAGAAAACGTCAATAACGTCAAACTGAAACCTCTAACTTTCCGTATATTACCAGTGATGAGATCACCAGTGATGAAATCACCGGGGTTAGTTCGCGCTGTTACTTCGCCGTTGACATCGTGTTTATAAAATTTTTGTGAGTAATCGTTTATGTAATCGTGCACGTCATTTTTGTCAGCTCACCCTCCCTGCTGCTGTAATTAAACCATTGCATTATAATAATGATTGGTGAATCTCACTCAGCACGATTAGCTCGAGAGCGACTAGAAGCAATTAAGAAATATCTACCTGTCCGTGATTCTGTCAGACAACAGTTACAAGAGCGTCAGCAAGCACAAGAAGAGTTTACGGAATCCGCAGAGCAATTATTTAAACCTATCACTGAAACCACTAAAGGCATTGTTCCTGTGTTAAAAGAAACGGCAAAAGAAACTAAAAAGATAGCGGAGCGAACTAAAAAGACAAAGAAAATTTTACGAGAACTTCCTGCTGAAATAGCTGCAGCTCATCCAACTGAAGAAACAGATCAAGCGGATGACGGCGGTGACGCAGTTACTGAACAAGAACCAGAAGCACGAGCTAGGATTAAATTATATGATAAATTCGATGAGGATTTCATTGTCGGCTTCGCAAAGTAATATATACCTAAATTAGCTGAAACCGCTTTTTTAACTTATGATAACCGATGATGCTATCTCACACGAATAATGGTACAAATGGATTTTTCGTTTACGTTTTAACGTTGATCAAGCTCGAACTACCGATAAGAGATATTCTGCTTACAATACAGCTATAAGAAATATGACGTTGGCTTTTCAGGAATGCAACAACAACAACAAGAAAAAGAACCAGAAGAAAAAGAAAAACCAAAAAGATCAGTAAATGATTATTTTAAACCCAAGGCTGCTGAAACTATCCAAGATCCAAAATATACAGAAGCTATTGCAGCAAAATATGAATCCCGAAATAAATATTTAAAACCTGAGTCTGTTGAAGAATTTGATCTTGATAGTTGGATTACGGCTATATATCTCGTTTCTAGAAATATCGAAAAAATAGATGACTTTGGCGATTACGATGAGTTTAGAGAAAATGTAATAAGACGAATAAAATTTTCTGAGGAAAAAAAATCTAAAAAATTAACTCCATCTCGTGAACCAACTCAACCTAGCGAACCAGAACAACCTCGAGGTTTACTTGGTTATTTTTCACCGTTTAGTAAGAAAACTGGCAGTGGAATCACTTGCTCCGACAGCGTCGTAGCTGACGTAGATAGATTAGAAGTTCTTGTTGGTGGAAAACGAGCTGGTAATAATTCTCCTGAAATTATTAACGAAATCACATCTATTTGTCAACGATTATTTACCGGCGGCATTATGGATATTAACGTGTATCGGTCTCTCATCAACGAAATTACCGATAATTATTATAGCGATTAAACAGTTAAATAATTAATTATAATAGATGATCATACACGCCAATCAACGCAGACCAATCATGGTCAGGGTGGTAAATTCAAGATTACCTGTATACGAGACATATTACGGAAATGGATTAGGTGATGTTCTTAAGGGTTTATTTTCGAGAATCGCTCCAAAAGCAATACCGATTGTAAAACAGTTAGGCATGAAAGCTATTGATGTTATTCGTGAAAAAGGTATTAGTACTGTTGGTGACGTTACTAGTAAAGTATTTTCTGCCATCAAGGATAGACTAGCACGATTAATACGATGAAAATCTCAGCCACCAGTAAAATTACCCAGCACTGAAGTGATGCCTGTAAGTGTTAGTAAAGTAATAAATCAAGCTGCAAATCAAAAACTAGCAGAGTTAGCCGAAGAGGGGAAAAAAAAATCTAGCAGCAAGTTTGATAGCGGGAAGTGGTATTTCTGAAGCTATTCGAGACGAACTTTTTCGAGATAAACGTCTTCTAGACAAACTTCTCCGTATTAAACGAAGAGTACCAACATAGAAATGTTCAAACGAGTATCTAATCCCGCATTTGACATGGACGCACCGGTTCTCAAGGATGAGTCTGTGCGTGATTATCAATATTATTCTTATGACGCTCGAATTCCAGATCAGCGTGGACGAATTGAACTTCAAATTCAAGATACGAGTAGGTATTTCTTGCCCGCTGAAACATTTATCGAGGTCGAAGGTAAAATTTTTAAAGCGGATAATACTGAATACGATAACGATGTTGGTTTTGGTTTTGTCAACAACGGTATCATGGCGCTGTTTGACAGTGCCACATACATGATCGATAGAAGAAATATTGAATCAATTCAAAAAGATGTCGACGTTGCCACAACGATATTTGGTCTTGCGCGATACAGCGACGATAATTCAAGATCAGCTGGTCCATCTATGATGTTTTCCAAGGACACTTCTGATAGTCCAATTCATAAAAATGTAACCATCGGCAACGTAAGAAATGCCGCAGAAACCGCAGAAACCCCCGCAGTAATATCAATGAATGTAAATTTCAACTTAGGATTTTCTACACGTAAAAATATGCTCAAGAACAGAATGTTTTCGTGTGCAATTCCGCTGTCGCATATTTTTGGATTCTGCAGAAATGTTAGAAAAGTTATTTTTGGAGCCAAGCACACAGTTGTACTTGTAAGAAAAGCCACAGATAATGATGCATTATGGCACGTTGAAGGAGCTGACGCAGGTGCAACTGCGGCACTTCATGGTAAAGTAATATTAACAAAACTTTCATTGTGGATGCCAGTAATGACTCCAACAATATCTGAAGAAGATCGTTTACTTTCTTTTATGAGTAGCGGCGGCAAATCGACGTTGTCATGGTTGACTACGACCACGGATGCTATTCAAAGCGCAGTTAATGGTGTATTTACATGGCAAATAGCTTCTCAGCAAGGTATTTCTGCACCACAACATATATTCATTGCGATTCAGGATAATACACGAGTAAATAATCAAATACGTAGCGCTATGATATTTGACAAATTCGGTGTTTCCGAGGTTTCATTGAGGATAAACGGGCGTCAAGAACCATCCGAGGATGTATTGTTGAATTTTGATCAAAATCATGTAGCGCGTGCATATCATCGATTGATGTCATTTATGGGGCGTGATCAAAATGTTGATACTGGTTTGCAAATATCACAGCTGGATTTTACAACGTTATATCCGATCTATTATTTTTCGCTCGAACATTTAGATTTAATCAGACAGTCTGTCGTTGACATACATTTTCGGGCTGTGTTGACATAAATATCGTAGATTTTCCTAATTACAGAGCAATCGCCGATATATTATCCGATAAAACAATGATACTTGAAGGTGTTGGTGGCCGCATGAGAGTCCTTGATGCTCCCGTAGAGAATATGCAAACGCTGATTTAAATCAGTATATATATCATAAATGTCATATCATCATGTTAGTGTCAGTCTGACCCCGGGTCAGATTAAACGATTACAATCGTCGTCGGCATCACGATGTGGAACAAAAGTAACATTAAAACACAATCAAATGTCCGGTGCAAATAAACTATCATTGACCGAGCGTCAATTTAAGAGATTCAATGAAGCTAAACACACCAACAAAGGAATACGATTAAATCTTTGCGGGGGTGCAATCAAGGATACTATTAAAACCGGAGGAATATTTCCTCTTCTCGCAGCGTTACCAGCGTTGATAGCCGCAGCCGCTCCAGCTGTTGCAAAAGCTGCTGCGTTAGGTGCAGTTGGAACAGCTGCTGGAATGGCATTAAAGAAAGCAACAGGAAAAGGATTTTAAAAAAGACGACGACGACGAGTCGGACGCGGTCTGAGACTTCCAGGGTCTCGACCAAACAACGTTTGGGGGCGCGGATTAAGAATTCCAGGGACTCAACGATGACGTCGTCAACGATAGTTCCACTATCGAATTTTGATCTTATCAACGCCGCTAATCAGTTAAATATAAATTTTTTTAGAGGTATTTTTATGCGTGATCAATTACCGAAAAATCCGGCATTGTCAGAAACAGGTATTATTATTCTTGATTCATCAACGGGCCTGGCACTCACTGGGTTGCATATACCATTGATCCACGTGGAATTATTTATTTTGATTCGTATGGGCTGGCTCCACCTGTAGAATTTATGAAATATATTTCACCGCTGACTTCGTCACGACGGAACGTACCAGTGTGGTATTCAACGCTACCAACACAAACATTAACGGATCCACCAATACGTGGCCGTGAAGCACTAGCAGTACTTGATGCTGTATCAAGATCAACGAAACCACCTCATAAAGTTGTAGATCAATATACATTAAATAATCGCTAATCATATAATGGTTGATATTTACTGACGATCTTCTACGAGCACTAATGCTCGTGCTCGCACCAGCAAGAGCAGCGACGATATCGATTTATCAAAATACGCCACCAAGGACGATCTTGCTGATATTATGAATTTATCTGGAGTTGACCGAGATGAAGTTGTTATTTTTCAGGATAAATTCGGTGTCTTAAAGACGAGTGGATCGATATAATTCGTAGAGTTCTTGGTGCCACCACGGACAAGATTCCAGTATTTAAAAAAAGTGTCGCTGATCGTTTAAAATCCGCCGGTGATACAATGACAGATGAACTTAACATGAATGAAAATAAAATCGTTGCTTTAAGAGAACCAGCAGGTGATGAAGATGCCGCAACAAAAAAATATGTTGATGATAAAAATATTCCTACCGATGATAAAATAAATACATTACGAGCCGAGTATGACGTTCATGTAAATATGTTTACAAATACTGGTAGAAATTTTCAAAAACTTAATAAAACCACCGAAGATTTCTTTGGAAGTCCACCAACCGTTGACATAAATCTCAAAGATATAAATACAAAACTCAATGATATTGTCAGTAGAATTCCTAGTATCGTTCAAAAAACCAATCTGATTAAAATTCCACACAAACAAATTATCAACATCACGTACACGGTGGCGTCTGGGGTATCAACGTGGACACCGCGCGATAACATTCTCGAATATACCGCAGAAGTAACTAGGTCATACAGGCTGTCCATGTATGGTTTGGAAATTACTGCAGCCACTTCATCATCACCAAATGTATATCATAATCCTCTACTGGTGATGCTAACCAAGGACACCAAAGAAACATTTACGTTGATATCAACGGAAATACCCCCGAGACGTTACTGGTGGTGTCTGGAATTTATCACTGTCTTAGACAACAACTAAAGTATAATGATAGACGCTGGAGCTAGATACAGATACGATCAAGTAACAACATGGCAGAATAAATTAAAAACCATCATCAATAATTGCACAGCAAAAAGAAAGAAGTCACCGTCTTTATCTTTAGCCAGTAATTCTTCCGCATCTTCGTTTATCAACTCAGTCACTGCGATGATATCTTTCAGCTGTTTTATACGAGCATGTACGAGTCTTTTCGTTTCGTATTCGTGAGATAATTCTAACCTAACCCGCTCGATGGCCCATGATAACGGCACAAATAATTTCACCTGCGCATCCGTGATTGCCGCCAGCGATCGTAACATCGCCTGCTGAATTATCTTTATGAATCTATAATCGGCGGGTAAGGTATATCTATTTTCTGATCTCCGAAATTGTAATGATTCAAAATCACTCATTATTTTTTCAGGATCAATTTGGTCAGATATTTTCACGCCGCTGTGTTGTAATTTCTTAATAGCAGAAATAATTGATGTGATGTTTTCGTGATTCATTATTTTATATATTATATATTATTTGTTTAAATAAAAATAAAATATTTCTGAATAAAAATAAAATATTTTAGAAAATCTGACCAAAGTCACAATTTTGATGGGCATAATACCCGTCAAATTCAGAAAATCTGATCAAAGTCACAATATTGTTGGGTATATTGCCCATCAAATTCATAAAATCTGTACAGAATTCGCAAACTGACGGGTATAATGTCCATCAGATTCAGAAAATCTGTACAGAATTCATAAAAAAATCTAAATCATAATATATATTTATAAAAATCTGAATCAGAATAAATATTTATAAAAAATAAAATATTTTACAGAATCTGTACAGAATTCGCAAACTGACGGGTATAATGCCCATGAAATTCAGAAAATCTGACCAAAGTCACAATTTTGATGGGTATATTACCTATCAAATTTAGAAAATCTGACTGAATTTCATAAAAAATAAAATTTTATTATAATAAAAATATTTCTGAATCAGATAAATATAAAAATATATTCTGAATAAAAATAAAAGTAATAGTCCACTTTGAGGACTGTTTTTGAGATGATTTGGTTTTTTTGAATGATTATGAATATATACAAATGATTATGACTTTGATTGTATTTTTTGAGGACGGCACAAACATATAATTGGATGATTGTGTGAACATGAATATATACAAATGGTGATGACGGGGGAACCTTGTCTACGTCCAACAGATTTTGTACACTCTCCCCCCATACACAAACCCCGGGGAGTGCAAAATTTTCACCCACCACGAGGGTGGTATGATAGGAGAGTGTATTTTGTCTGTTGTGGATGTCGAGGAAATTCTCCGGGTCCCCCCAAATTAATAGCATCTGTCGCCGAATGCAAGATAATATATCTTTAGCATTTTTGGAGACTCGAACACGCAGAGAGTCTACACTAGTTGATCCGCACGCAAACGCCTTAACTACACTGCTATCGGAGCCTGTTATGAATTATAGTTAAATTTAAGTATATAAATATTCACGCTGCCTCACAGTGACAATGTCATGGACGCCGAAATAATATTCTGATTCTGAATAAATTCTGCAATTTTATATATTTCTGCCGTTTCTGCCTTGTTAAAATACTGTATTTTCAAGTTTCTTCATGCAGTCAAGGCAGAACTATCTAGCAATGAATGCATGGATCGATATTGTTCTGGTATATTCCGCCTACTACAATGATGCATGTCGTCTGTTGTGATCTATTTGTGTACAATATAATATCACGGTTGAGGTTTTTATGTTTGTTTGAGGATATATTTTCTGTAATATAGTTGAGATGTTTGGACTGGAGAGATATTTAAGTATTACGATTAGACTGTAGTACAATAACTGCTCAATTACTCTATCAGTGATAACGGATTTTTATCGCTGAATATGTATAAGCAATAACAAAAAAGGGAGACAACTACTTGATTGCTCTATCAGCGATGACGGATTTATCTCTCTTCATTATATACACCGAAATGTAATTTTTTGATCGTATTTAACTGAATATGCTGATTTGGTAATATTATTTGCAGCACGATATATTTTCCAGCCGTATATATTGATGGAAAAATTATTTCTTCACCAGTGTCTATATTAGTGGATATAACCGACCTAGGAGTTTTAGAATTAATACCAGTATTTCCAAGTGTAGAATTCTGACTTGGTGTAACAACACGCAAATTACTTAAAGAATTATCTGAATTGATGTGATCGATTACAAACCCGTCTTCGATGACCCCATGAAAACATTCAAATACGAATCTATGAGACAGATATGGTTTTTTTCCAACAGTAAACATGAGATAACCAGCATTAATAACATAACCAACTGCTTTTTCTTTCGACAATTTCTGATAACACCATCACGAGACGCTTCATAATTTTTAATGATGGGATATTTGTAAAACACGCCTTGCTTCATTTTGTATATATATATATATATAATATTATTTGTCTAAATGATTGTTTTGAAATCTGGCCAGATAGTCTTCAGCGGTTTTTAACGGAGATTCCCCTGACGACTTCTTATCGTAATATCGTTTCCACTCTCTGTATCTTTTACCGCCACACGATACACATAACCGTGTTTCTCCTCTTACTCCAACACCGCATCGTAAACACGGTTTTGGTCCTAGACTACCTCTACGATAACTTTGCATATGTTGGCCACAGAATTCATTTACGCATGATTTATTACAAGGAGTTGAAAATCCAATCATAAGCCATCGGCATCGGTTGTTTGTTTGAATCATTATATATATAATTAAAGTTTAATTAAACATATATATTTGTCTTAAATATAGTATAGAGGAATTTGAGAGATTATCCACGATTGAACCTTCCACCGCAAGATTTAATCTTGACAAATTACCAAAATCAGAATTTAATTTTTCGATGCAAGATCTGGCTCTGATAAATAGCGATATAACCGATCGTATCCGTGAAGGTAAAAAAGAATTTCGCAACGATGGTGCGGCTCATACTTGGTCCACATTCAGGATTATGAACGACACCAGCGGTGTTGTTGTCGATGCTAGAATGAGCGACGAACGAGGTAAAAATATTATTAACTACCTTGACGCGCAGAGATATATTATTCTAGTAAAATTTATTGTGCTGACAGACGATGACACTTGGATTATTCGTGACAAACGCGAACCTGTACGACTTCATACTGGAAATAATGCTGTTACATTAAATAAACAGTCCAAGCCGGGAATATTGACCGGTATTGATATGCCATATTATGAACGGGCGTATCCTGTTACTGCGGTTATATATGCAATATATCCGCTAAATAATAAACCCAGCGTTGGGGATCTCAAACCAATGAAAATTTCAAGAATAAATTGTGTAGCTGAACGAGTTATGGAACATTTCTCAAAAGCAATACGCGGAAACGGTTTAACAGATATAAGACGCACAAAAATAAACGAGTGGGCAGAAACAGTTAGAGATACTGGAGCATCTATCAGCGACGTTGCTAAGCTAGAAAAGAAATCAAGATTTCCAATAACAGTAAAAACACTAACCGAAGAAATTTTGTACAAACAGAAATATACAAATAATGGAGCTCCAATAACAATCATCGATCATAATGCACATGCATGGACCGATGCTGTAACAATATTTCCACGAGATAGGACAGTTAGATTTTATGACGATTATATATTTGATGCTATCGGTGATATTAGCAAGAACGATCCTGTATCTGTTTGGTTATTTCAGAGTTCAGATTATCTTTAGATACGATGATTAAATATATTTGCTAGCTCCTTTTTGGTTAAGCAATTATGAGCAAACCTATAATATCATCTTTATCAAATTTCAGCGTCATTATTGCGCTATCGTTAAGTTTATTTTTTCTGCTGCTGTTAGCAATATCCTATCATTTTCGCCTTGCGTAGCAATAACATCGACAGAATAAGAATTATACCCTAAAAGACATTTTCTCACTGCTTCAGCTAGTTCGTTATAATATAATATATTAACTTTTTGGTGATATTTTACCTCGTTAGCCATCTTATAACAATAAATCAGATAAAAGTATATTATAATATGAACTTGATGAAAAGACTTGCTGATATATATTCGGAAGATACAATCGTAAGTGATACAATCACTAACGACAAAGTCGCAGACAATATTACAATCACTAACGATATAATAGACAAATTTGCTAGCTATAACGAAGATGATATTTTATTTAATAATGACGATGAAGATGAGATAGTCGCCGTCTCCGACAGGAAAAATTACAGCAGACCGACAACTGGACGATATAATGTTAAGTATCACATTGCTAAAAAAAATAATAAAATTTAATTTTACTGTTGCCGAACAACAAATATTTTGGCAGCTTATCAAACCGTTTTTAAATCTAAAAATAACTGGCCAGCAAAGGAGCATAAAATACGATTTTATTTTTGCTAAAATATTCAATTTAATGCCAGTTGATGATGCAAGAAAATTACATTTAATTTCGTTATGTAAAACTATCAAATGTAAATCCGTACTTGCGAAATACGAACAAATTTATAATAACATTATTGGATCGACTTAGTTGGTATCCAACTATTAAATTTATCGCTATACCCGCGCCACTTAACTAAACTTTTATTGCCTTTTTTCCTAATAACTTTTTCGATAACGAAAACATCTTGTTCAGTTTTCTGAAGTCCCTACTGGTAAAAACTGCCAGTTGTAGGTTCACCTAATGAATCTTTTAACGAGTATGTTACAGGTATTGTTAAAAGTACTTTATCAACAACAAATACTTCTTCGCTCCAGTATGGAGTAAATCCTTTTTCAAATGTTTTTTCGTTAAAGAAATTCTAACTTTATCACCAACTTTAAATTTATGTCTGCGGTACATGTTTTCATTTGTTAATATTGGATTTTTAATTGCGTCGTTTGGCGACATTTTGGTGGTTCGGTGCTTCGTGTTATTATATTCATCAACAATGTTTTGTAAATTTTCAATATATTTACTCGTATTTTTAGCTGTCATATGTTTATGTATTTTTTCGTTTAGAGTGCGATTAAATCGCTCGACGACAACGTTTTTACCTTCGTTCCCTGTAATATATTTTTTGATATTATTTTGGAGCAAAAACTGCTCGAACTTTTTATTGAAAAACTCCGCTCCGTGATCGGTCCAGATTATACTTGGTTTTCTTTCTGTACTAACGATAACCTGTTTTAACGCGTCAGTTATTGACGTTCCTGTCTTGTCTGAAACTGGAACACTAAAAGCATATTTGCTAAAAATATCTATAACATTAAATAAGTATTTCTTATTATCATTAACTTCAGATAGATTTGACACATCTACTAAATCTATTGCCCAGATGTCATCAACGGCATTTGCGACAACTTTACGTCGCGTAAACTTCCTTTTTTAGGTTTGTGTAATTCAGCTGCAAGATCATCATACAATTCTTCACCGAGTCCCAGTTTATATTTTGCTCCAGTAAAACCCTTCTATCAAAACGTTCTCGCATATTTGTCGGTTTCATATCACGAAGTTCGTCTAACATTACTTTATCACAACCAGCCTTATCTTGCTCGTTGTCCCGGTAGCAGATATCATGGCGCATTGCTATCTCATCAACTTGATTGTAAGACTCTTGTCCTGGCAGCGGATTATCATTTTCATCTAGTTGTTTATCAAGAGGATTATAAGGTCCAGTATATTTATGGACTGGCAATGTCCAGCCTTCTTTTGGTTTTGGCGATTTGCCAATTACTTTATGTATGTCTATACCTGTTCCTATTATTTTTCTGTTGTTGCATTGTTGACAGTATGTGACAATTTTGTTTTGCTCAAGACATAAATTTCTATCACAATCACACTTGCATCTCACTCTATTAATTAGTCGTCTACTAAAATAACGTCAGGGCAACCAGCTCCCAACGACTTTATCACTGGGGATAATTTCTTTAAAAACATACTTTTTCTTTTTCCACAAATTGCGCAAAGACTTTTCAGCATCGTCCTGTTGTTCTTTGTTTTTTTCTGTTGTTTCATTGATATTTTCTGTTTTAGTTTTACATTTGAGACAATATGTTGACATTATATATTTGTAAGTTTAGATAAAATTAATTGCAATCTCATCATTAGCGTGAGAAGGTTGCTTGTCAAACTGTAAAATAAAATTTAAAAAATTAAATTTAGGATGGGATATTTGTCTAATGAACATTATACAATAATATCCACAAGCAGAAGTTCCAACAGGTTGAAGTTGATTGGATGAATAATATATTATTTTATATTTTTTGTTTATATATTTTTTTATTGCGTCGCTCGGAGGAAGTCCAAACGAGTCAAAATAATTGTTATTATAAACTGATACCCAATGCGTGCCAGATCCGTCATTAAAGTTTTGTATATTTATCACACAGGAACCCAGCGATTTTATCACCGCAAGTTCATCTTTGGAATAAACTCCGTGGAATCCGGGAACCGATCCTAACTTATCAAGTATATCAAAGTTACTTAGCGGGGGGGCCGTGTTCCCGGCAATGTTAGTCCACGTCCTCCTATTCCTAGCAGATTTGGTAGTATACTTCCCGCTAATCCCGCCATAAGTAAAGAAAGAAATCCTCCTTGTTTTGTTCGAGGACGCTTTGTTTTCCTTTCTTTCGACGATTTTGTTTTTCGTTGTGGCATTATATTTATCAGTCACATAAAATTTATCTTTAGACTATTTTCTTTATGCCACTGCCAACAATACCACGACCTTCAACTGCTTTTTTGGTTGCTCCAGATATTGCTCCAGACGCTGCTGATAGTCCTAATGTACCTAACACCGGCAAAACTTTAGGTAATAACGTTCTGGCTATCACTGATAATGCCGGACCAAAGAAACCACCTTGTTTTGCCATCGCTGTTATTTGTGCAGCACTTAAATTTAAAACAAAAGGTTTGCCGCGATCGTACCTGTTTACTTGTTTTTTTGGTTAACATTAATTTTGTTAAAATACCCTTGGAAATGTCAGGGTTGATTTTTAATGATACCTACCTCTGCTTTGCAACAGCAACTGCTAATTTTTTAACTTGACCATCAGTCAAATATATTTCTTTTACAATATATTTTGTCATCTTATATAACGATTACAGATTAAACTTGCAAAATTACTAGCAATTTTTAAACTTGTACTGTCATTTTACCTCCAACAGAATCAGTCGTAATAAATCTGTCGCTGATCATTAATGTGTATACGTATAACTGTGCCACAGGAACTGCTCCGAGTGTCCAAGTAATTTCAATATCAGCTGTTGAGTCGACAGCTCGCTCGCTATGTTTACTAACATCAAAATAAAATATTGGATAAAGTGTACGAAACTCCTCTGTTGATATCTGAGATCCATCTCCAACGTCCTGATATTTTTGCACTGCGTCGAGTAAATACATGTAAGGTCGAGTAATATTTTTGTTAGTGTCATCTGCAAAATTACATTCTATCGCTCGCTCCGGATATTGCTTTGAATTTATCTAGCATATATTCGTCTAACATCAGCATTATCAAATATCGCATTATTTTGTTGTTGGTTACCACGTCGCGCTTGCTGTTGGAAGACAACAAATAATTGCCTCGGCAGTTGTTCACTTGATGTTGTTGTAACTCGCCATGTGTAGTCAGTAGTATTCGGAACTGCTGTTTAATATATTTTATGTTGCTGAAAATAAATTTTGTTTGTATGTTTATCGAGTATACTGTTTAAATCTGACATTTTATCGATTGACGGAGTTATTTGTGGCATCGATAGCGCAAGTTTGTTTATGATAAACTGTACATCAGCTCCGCCTGACCTAAACAGGCAGTTGTTCTGTTCTGCTCGATCTAAAATAAGTGTATGTTTAACTCCACGAAATACTTTGTTGTAATCGCGACAAAAGCCAAATATTGTACTTAATGGCAGCATTATTGTAATTTGACGTGATCCTTCTGCAAGTTCTTTTCTTCTAGCAAAACCTTCATTGTAACGTGGATTTTTTTACGCTAATTGTGTTATTGATTAAATCTAACATTGCAACGCCGTCCGCACCTGTAGCTGGTGGTGTTATACCAAGATTATTACAAGCTGCAGTAAGTGAGACTCTTGAAGCGTCTGCGTTAGCGGCTGCAGCTAGTGCGGCTATACCTAGTGCGGCTGCATTAACAATAAGAAAAGTTCTTACATTTACAACATCTGCAGCGGCATCAGCTTCGTGTAATAAAACACCTTTCAAGAAAAGTTCGGTCGATTCAGCTGAACCACATCCAGTATCTTTAAACCACGTCATGTTCGTTGCAGTCGATCTGGAGTAATCGTCGGAAAACGAAATGATATTTAAGATTGTACTTGCAACTTGTAGGTGACTTGAAATATCCTCAACAGTTTGATTGGCCAGTTGATATCCAGCACTTTTGAATAAGCACCAGCCATTATTTATAAGAGCTACTTCTGTTCCAGCTGCAATTGCAACAGGCGGATTGGCCACTGTCATAATCTGACCGCGAACTTCTAACATTGCCTTATGTGACAGTAGAAATACATCTTCGTCTCGAGTATTAAATGTTCTAATACCAGCTTTATTTGGTTCATTAGATTTTTCATCGAGATACTCAACATACTCAAATTCTGTTACAGTGTCATCGGTGTCATAAGTTTCTGCTAAATCGAGATACTTTTTAACAGATATTTTTTATTTATTAGGTTATACAAAATTATCACTGCGGCGCTGTTACTTTAGATATTAATTTTTGTATAATCTGCTCGCCCTTTGGTGATAAAAGTTTTTTTGTTGTTGTTATCATAGCACGTTGAGTTTCTTTTGTTGGAGCGATTTCTGATATAACTTGTTTTATCTCAGATGTAGACTTAGCCTTAGCCTCAGATTTAGCCTTTTATTTTATCAGCTATTTTTTGTCCCACCGCAGTTCCAGCAGCAGATGCGGCTCCAGTTGCAAAAGCTTTACCTGCGTCAAGTGCAATTGGTGCAACTTTACGCGCGATTCCCGGGACATTTTCAGTAACTTTAGTAAATAAATTTCCTAAAAATCCTCCAACTATTTTTCTTCGATAAAATTTTTTTCTCTGTTTCATTATATCAAGGGGTTGTATAAAACTACGCAACGCGTAAGTGTAAATAATAAGTAACAACCTCGTGATTCAGATCCAGCTGTCGTCCAGATTGATCTGTCAACTGCATATTTATTGTTATTTGATTTTCAACATTTAGCGGATAATAAATAACTTGCCGTGGACTAATTTGCATGAGCGAACCCGGTGGAACTTCTGGCGAGAAACTATATATCGTTTGTCCTTTACTATCTTGGGCTGAGTAAGATCCAGAAGCAATAGAGCAATTTATTAATATTGTGTTTACGTCAGTTATATTTACCGGTAGTTCACCGTCAAATGTTATAGTTTGTTCAGTGGTTGATCCATATTGCTTGTGAGTAAATCCAATCAGCGACGCTATGCTTGTTGATGATGAAAAATCTATTATCAAATTATTTTTTAATGTTATTCTAGCGCGTAATGTGTTATAGTTTGGTGTTAGCTCAAAATTGTCTGAAACTCCTCCATTTTTTTTTTTTTTTTCGCGTATCGTCTTATTTAAATCAGTTACGTTGTAGGCTCCTTGCGGAATTTTAACCGATTTCCACGTAGGTCTTGGAGCTGGAGTTAAAGTAAAATCAAATTTATCGTTTACACCAGTTTTTACGTTAGCCATGGAATGCCAACACGTACATGAAATTAGTCCAATTTCATACTGTTTTTCAGTTTCAAGTTGTATTGGCGGAATATAATTTACTGAAAAATTTGCACTATCTTTCGCAGCTGTACAAGAGTCTAGTAATAATGTTCTTGACATTGTTATTTATTATATTTTTACAAAATTAAGTCGCGGTGTAAAGTTTCGTATTCGTTAGATGTTAATAAATTTTCTGATCTTAGATGATCAAGTATGTCAATAATTTCATTATAAATTTCAACACTAATATTACCAGCTTTTTTTGATGATATCAACAGCATTAATCTGCCTATCATTTCAGCAGTTGATGTAAATATTTTTACACCGGTTCCAGTTTTTTCTTTTACAGCTGTCTTTAACTTTTTATCAAGTTCATCATAATTATCAACCAACCGACTTAATTCAGTTTGTCTTTCAATAGGATCTTTTATGTCCTTTGAGACAATTTTATCAGCTTTCATACGTATTTCATCTATTTCTTTTGCCTCACTACTCAAACCACTAGCTTGATAACTACGATATCTGTTATTTTTTATATTACGAATAGCTTTGATATAAGGATCAGCGATAATCCAGTGTCGGTATTGTCTGATACTGTCGCGGTAGCTTTCATTTTCCAGTTTTACATCGTCTAAATGTTTCTTACTTTTTTCTTTTATTTTTTCTAATCTACTAATATTTTCTTCAGCGTTGTAATCAGTTTTTTTAATATCTCGTACTCTCACATTTTTAAAATCGTATTCTTCGTTAAACGATTCATACTCGTAATTTCTTATTTCGTCATTTATACTCTCTAGAGCATCTTTAAAATTTCGCTCTTCTTGGATATCTATTCCATGTTCTTTTCTAAATGCTTCTTTTCTAGCATTTTCTTTCTCATACATCTCCTCCAGCATTGTTTGACCTTTACTTTTTGGTATTTCAATTTTTTTCGTCATCTCGTCTGACATTCTTCCAATCGGACCAACTGATACTCTTTCTGATAATCTTCGTTCAAATTCTAGTGGATTATTCAACAGCCGAATTAGTTCAGCTTGTCTAGCAGCAGGATCAGCAATATCTCTTACTAGGTCTCTAGCCAATCTTAATCTGTCTTCATCAGATTTTCTAATAATTTTTACAGCAGGTGCTTCATGCTGTTCTTTAACTAGCCCAAGTAAACCTTTTTCCAGTAATTTTTTAGATTCCTCTTCTGATAGTGGTTTAGTTTCAGGTTGTTTTCCAAGTAGTGCTTTAGTAACTGGTTTGAGAATTGTGGCTGTTACTTCTGCAGCAGTTACTTGTCCACGTCGTGCTTGCTGTACTTTTTGCTTAAATGCTGCTTGAGATTGAGCAAGTTTTTTTTAGATCTTCTATATGTTTTCTGTACTTTGCTCGTTTATCCATAATTATTATATACAAATTTTATAAAATTTTAAGAAGTGGAAAACACCTTACTGCAGATAACTGTCAATACAACAGCGAAACATTTTAGTTTGATCATGTGTAAGTTTATCAAATAAGAAAAAGTTATACTTATCTTTTGTAGCATTATGATATAATTCAATAAATTTATCTTTTGTTACGTCACCACATTGCTCGTTTGCAATATTTCTCACGTCAACATTGTCCAGTCCCGGAAATAATATAAAACAACCAGTATTTTGCCGAATAAATCTATCAACATTATAAAAACCTTGAGCTAAATAAACAGAATTACATTTTTTATTTCGAGACAGTGAAAAATACGATCTTATTTTGTTCATTTCTACATTGTTTAGCGGAATATCGTCAAAAACTGCTATCTTATGTTCATCTGAGTCGAGTTGATTAACTGGAACAAGATCTTCTGGTTGTTTGATAATAAAAAATCTTCGCCAGCCTCAAGATCATCACGAAGTTTATTATTATATTTGCTTAGTAACTCGTACTTATCTTGCTGCGGATTAATTGTATAAATATAAACTCGATCGTAATTAAAATTATCACCAAGAAGTAAATTCATAAGCAAATTTGTTTTTCCCGATCCAGTTCGCCCAACAATAAGATAATGACAATCTGGAAGTTCGTTGTTATGTTTATGTTTCACCAACCTCTCTGTATCAAAATTTAATATCATCGATTTTGCCATTGTTTGTTATATAATTTTATGTTATATTAAACTGACTAATGTTGACAATTTTATGTAGGACAATAAATAATGAGCTACTATACAAAATTTGGAACATTGATAGGAGATTCATCAGCTGTAAGTACAACTACAACAATAACAGACGGCAAGATTGATTTATCAGGTTACCTGAAAAAAAATCCGGTGACACAATGACAGGAAACCTATCTATGTCAAATCAACGAGTACTAGGTTCAGAAACTTCATATCCACCAATATATGTTAATAACACACAAGCTGTTAGTTATGCACAACTAAAATCTGTTGATGACAACAAGTTGTCGTTGACAGGAGGAACTTTAAGCGGTAATTTAGATATGTCAGAAGAAAAAAAATAATAAATTTGGAGACCAGGTATCCACCAGCAAACTTAAATTATGCACAAGCGGTAAGTTATGCACAATTGAGGTATGTGGATGATAACAAACTTGATAAAATCGGTGGAACGGTTATAGGTAATATCAACATGTCAGGAAAAAAAATAATAAATTTGGAGACTGCGTATCCGCCAGAAAACTTGAATCAAACGCAAGCTGTAAGTTATGCGCAGCTAAAATCTGTTGACGACAATAAACTTAACAAAGCCGGTGACACAATGACAGGTAACCTTACAATGAGAAATAACTCAAAAATAACTGGACTACCAACAACCTCGCCACAAGCTGATGCTGATGCTGTTAGTTATGGTCAGTTGAAAGAAGAAATTGCCCAATACTTTAAAAAATCTGGTGGACCGATGTCAGGCAATATAAACATGAGAAATAATAAAATAACTACGACATATGTTCCAGTTAGCCCTAATGATCTGACAAATAAAGCATATGTTGATAGTCTGTCTAGTGGTATAAAACGAACTAAAAACAATGTTGGATATATTCCAATGCTTTATAAAGCAACTGACAATCGAGTTGGGTTTGAGGTAAGCGCATCAGCATATTATCTCGAAAATTATCCTTATTACGCTTTCTCTGATAGACATGAGTGGACGACCAACGGAGAAGTTGAAAACTTTTGGATTAAAATTAAATGTCCTCCTACAGTTGCTATTTGGCAATTTCATTTGCGAGGTCGATTAAACTCTGGTGTTGGTCGAATTTATAATTGGCGATTGGAAGGATCAAATGATGATATCGACTGGACAACGTTGTATAGCACAACAGACACTTAGATTTCAACAACACAATATTTTACGATTCCGGCAGAAAACACTGTTAACAAGTACTTATATTTTCGAGTTAATGTTTTAGCTGCTGAACATCCATTTCCAGGACTGACAGCATTTCAAATATATACACTTGATGATCAAATTTAATATAGTGTTATAAAATAAACTCAGAACCACCAATTATGACCATTGCAAGAGAATGTTATGATAATATTTTAAACCTCAACAAAGATGTTGGAGCCGTTAATGAAATAGTAAAATTAATCCAAAGTTTGAAAAAACTTAACATCGAATCATTGAACAATCCAACAGTGCCAGTAAATTTTGCTAATTTTGTTCGCGTTGTGCATATGCGAGGACCACAACTGAAAAAAGCAATAGAAAACTTTGATATTATAAGCAGATACTGTCATCCTGATGATTGTCCAGAAGAACAAAAACAAGTTGAAATTATATTTAAAAAAATATTACTCGAGCTTGATTGGTCTAACATAGATTTGATAATAAAATCAGATTTAATAAAAGCACGAGTTTATAGTGGAAGAACACTAGAAGAAAGACGAATAAACGAAAATCATACTCGTTTTGACAAACTAGTGAAAAATAAAATAAATGAGAATAAAAAGAAACAAAAAGTTATATGATAGTTTTTCAAAACGAGGTATATTTAAACATCTCGGAATGTACTACCATGACAAAGAAACCTTGGTTAAAATCGTTACTATGACGTCAGACGCAGAGTCAATTATTAAAGTGTACGCAAACGCAATTTTGCCAATGATACGTAAAAAACACCCAGAATTTGATCCGATTATTTTTAACAAGTCTCTAAAGATAATCAAAACTTTAGACGATGAAATTAGTAATTTTAGTAATGATGAGCGAGAAAAGTCTTTTTTTACAGAAGTCGATCAAACAAAGTTGGAAGTAAAGTCTGATTCTTATTATGATATAAATGAAGAAGATGATGTTCCATTTCCATCAATCCAGTACTCTAGACAACTGTCACTACGAAATTATTACAACGAAGTTAAAACAATGCTCACAAAACCATATGAAAAATTAATGTTAAAAGTAGCTTCTGCTGTTGGTCTTCTCACAATTGAACTAGATAAGCTTAAGAAATTAATGTTAGCAAATTTCGTAGTCCCATATGCAATTATCAGACAACATCTTGTTCTCAAAAATTACACGTTAGATCAGTTGAGTTTAGTTTTACGGTATACTGAAGAAACAGAAATCGATTACAGTAATTTGGTGAATAAAACAGATTTATATGAGAGTGAAGTAGGAAATAGTTTTGATTCATACGCTTGGTTAAAGAAACAATATGTACTAACAGATAAACAATATGATGATACTTCGTCAGATGTTTATGACAAATATAGAGATTTTTTAGCTGATCCTAAAAATAATAAATTCCGCGAGTTTCTCGATTCGATTGTTGGTGCGAGAACTTTTGTCTTTGTATAAAATATTGTATAATGAAAAAACAAATCATCGATTTCAATCACATTTCAGAAGAAATTCCAAAACAAGATTTTGACACACTAGTACAATATTATAAATTTTATCATTAAAACCTCTGGTGTGTAAAAGAATGTTATAAATACTACCGTAAAATACTTCGGATAATATCATATTTACCACTGCTAATGACTAGCTCTGGTATAATTTCAAGTGGAGCATCATTAAATCCATTTTTGTTAATAATATCAGGCGTTGGTGTTTCTCTTGCAACAGGGTGTAAAAAAAAATTGAACCACGACTTGTGACTAAAAAAAATGCCTGTAAAACAGCTAGTATCACTTACAAAAAATTACTTGATTAGATACGATTTTACTTACGAGGTGTAAAATATTATATGGACGATTTAATACGCGAGTTTCGTATTATTGACAGTATGTTAACAGATATTCTACCAATGAGAGTCAGCAGGTATGAAAAAGATTATCAAAAAAAGTATGTTAATGATAGAGTATGAAATTTTGTCTAAAGTTTAGAAATAATGTGTAATTCGTATTTGTTTGAAGGGGTAAAGGTCCTGGGCTAGAAATCTCCTAGCTAAAAACTGAAAGTCTTGTTGGGATAAGGATTGGTGGGTCTCTGAGATGGTAATTTGTATTTGTTTGGAGGGTCTCTGAGATGATAATTTATATTTGTTTGGAGGTGGGTAAAGGTCTTGGATTATATTTGAGGTAGAAATCTCCTAGCTAAAAACTGTAAGTCGTTTTGGGATAGGGATTGGAGGGTCTCCGAGATGGTAATTTAAGTTTGTTTGGAGGGTGGGGAGAGCTCCTGGAGATAGATGTCTCCATTTCCCTTACTACTGATGATGCTGTGTACGCATGGTTCACACAGCAACATGAACAAGGTGTTCCCATCTCTGGAACAATTTTCAAGGTCCAAGCAGAAAAAATGGCAAAATGTATGGAGAATGAATCTCGTTTTAGGCCAAGCCATTGATGGCTTAGGAGATTCCAGCGCCGACATAGAATTAAACAAAATTCATTGTCGGGAGAAATACGCTCAGCGAATCAGGAAGCCGCATGTAATTATCCATACCAGCTCAGAGAGATAATCATCCGTGAACATTACACAGAGGCGGCAGAGAATTCAAAGAGAACACACACAAAAAAAATGAACAGATGTTTTCAAATTGTGAAGTGATATTTGTCACACGTGTCACAAACTGCAAGTATTATCGTGTTCTAATTTGCGTTATTTTAAATTTGTAGACCCATTACATTCATGTTGGTAATGGTTAACCCTTGTAAATTTATTTTCTTTTTCATTTTACCTCTACCGCAATCAAATCTACCCATCATTCGATCAACATTGTTTTTTCGAAATGAGCGTCAATCTTTTGTATAAAAAAAGTCTACTTTGGATCAAACAATAAAAATTGAATTTATCCAATTCAACACAAAAAGTTGTGACATAGTACACAATGTGCGAAGTCGTACATGTGTTAAGCGAACGGAAACCATGTGGAATAATGTTTTGATGATCTCCTCAATATATTGTAAGTTATCCTGAAATTAATGTTACTCTGTGATGAAAAAAGTAAACAAAGTACACCGCTATGAAGAGGTATTTATTCACAGTTAATCTTAGCACGATTATTAATTGAGTATTCAACACTAACATGCCAACCCAACCCACTCCCCTTTTGCCTCTACGTCGATCCCTTTGTTAGTTTTGTTGTTTGTTATAGGTCCCTCGATAACTCGCGCCCTCGCTTATAACGCGGTCGATGTTTTTGGACCCCGTTGTGCGCGAGTTATCGAGGGAGTGGTGTAGTAGGTGGGCTCCCCAGCCTTCCATACTTGCATCGGTACAGATTATAATCTTGAGTGGGTGGCTGTGTCAATGTATACCTGGCATGAGCCAAGTTAGGTTGCTCCCAATTCTGCAGATGGTGTCTCAACTGTCCAGTGGGCAAACTTGAGAACTCCATTTGTGAAGAGTAAAAAGTAGCAATGCAGTAGAAGGCAATCTAGGACCATGAGGTCTGCTGCTGCACTGAGCAAGCCTAGTAGGCAAAGGGATTCCCATGCGGATAGAATTTCCTCAAAAGTAAGGTGCTACCATGGGTCATTTCAATGACCAGTCATGAGGGAGACAAAATATGTTGCCTGTGTATTGAACTCTATACCTAGGTGAACAAATCACTGAGATGGTACTAAGTTGGATTTTTCCTTGTTAATCAGAAGTCCAGATTGGAAACAAGGGTTATTATGTCTTGATGTTGCTGCAGGATGTTGTCCAGGTAACTTGATGTTACTACCATAGAAATGGTCAGGACATGCGCCATTACTTGATTCGTCAGATGAGTGAAGACCAAGGGGCTAATGTTTTGCCCCCAATTGGAGTTCCCTGAAATGGTATATGAGTTGTAGGTGAATTGCGGGAGCATCCTGGGAGCCTTGTGAATAGAGACATGAAGGTATGCACTGTCTAAGTCCAGAGTGATGCAAAGTGGATATATGTCTCCTTGATGGCTTGTTTGTGGATGTCATCCATTGGGACATTAAACAGAAGGTTAGAGGATAAAGGTTGTGATATTAGCCTGGCCATATAGTGGTCCTTCAGTAAGTGCAGGTAGAGTTGCGTTCTGCCAATTGGACTGGTAGCTGCTTTTACACCATTGGCCAAAGTGTGTTGAGCGGCTCTGCTCTGAGACTGACTTCCATGCATGCCCTGAGGTATTTGGAGTGGGAGAAGATAAGCTATGTTCCGTCGAAGGTAGCCAGAGAAAACAAAAGTCCAGCAACGTTATGGCAATGATATTGCTCACCAACTGCCGAGTGTCAACAAAGGCCATCTGAAACATATGTATGGAATGTGGCTGTGTCATCCCAAAAAGGCAAAATCACTGTCAACTGCTGAGGTTCCGAATGAAAGACTGGTGGGGGAAAAAGGTAGAACTGCCGACAAACTGATGATGAAGGTGGGTCAGAACATCTGTAACTCTCCGACACTGCAAAAGTAACTGAAGTCAGAATCTTTCATTCCATCATAAGATCAACAGATCAACAGATGCTGGAGCTCTGGTTCAGGTTGTTGATGGAGTGGGAGGAGGAAGACAAACATCTGGGAGTGGGAAATTACCTCAATGGAGGCTTGGAAGGCTGAATATTCTCATGCCATCAGATAGTGTAGAAGAGATGACAGTACTGGAGAACAAGCAACATCATCTTGGTTGTGCGAGGTGAGGCAAAGGTCCCCTGTAACGCTTGAGACTTAGATGGCAAAGAGTAATGAGGTCTGTCACTCACTAAACTCATACAATGCCCTGAATTAGAAACCGTGACTTTAAGACAGTCACTCGGTAAAGAGTCTCTTCTCATATCAGAGTGTAGAGAAATTTGTGAAGCAACATCTGTTGATGCATGTGGAATATTCATGGCATCATGCTGAATAAGTGTCTCAAGGTGGTATGAGGGTTAGACTGGTCCCTGTACGTGTCTGCAAAAGTTGGGTTTGACATACTGGAAGCTGGGATGTTATTGACTGAACCCGTAATAATGATGTTTTGCCCTTCGTGATCTCTAGAATATGGCCTAGGCTGGTAGCAACAGAAATAGGCCATCCATGTGAAGAATATTGTTAGGATCATCAGTTGGGGTGGGTTATAGTATATTTGATCCATGTAACCTGTCTGTATGTCTGCTGAATGAGAGGGAACTTGGTTGTTTGTTAGCTCTGTCCTTCGCTGTTACGCAAAAGGAATAAAGTCAAACCCCAAGGAGGCAAGGTAGAGGGAGTTTCAAAATGCTGAGCCCTGAGATGGTGATATAGGTGCCGGAGCTGTTTCTGATCGTGTCAATGCCCAGCGCTTCATGGCTGAAGGGTAAGTTGAATTATCTCCATTGTCCCCATAATGTTTCACACTGAGGTAAAGTCAGCATGCTGATTGGTGACGTCTTTGTCAGGAGCTGTGTGTTGTTTGTGCTTTGCCCATAGTTCTAATCTGTAAGACAAACTGGAGCAAAATGTTTCAAACTGGAGCCCTGCACCTGTCTTTAGAACGCAGTGTCCATGCAGAGCTAAATCATTAAAAGGGTGACCCAGAAATTGATAACAGTCTAATAAAGCAAGGAAGTTAAAATACATGTGATGTTATCGTGTGGGTGCAGAGCTATACCAAATGATGATTACCTGGAAAAAAGTTATAGCAGACAATGTCAATTACAATGCCACCTTTAGGGAAGATCAAGGATGGCCTGTACAGGTAGAATCAATGAGGCATGGTGTTCTAAGCTAAAGATACTGTGGTAAATGAAACTCACCTGTATAGACAAAAAAAAAAAGAAAAGAAATTATACATGTATAAGGAATTTCTTAACAGCATAAAGCATACATATAAATAATGTAGCCCAAACCTAACTTGTGAAGTTACATAGGCTACACATGCAAGCGACTAAGTGCTCGATAAATATGATTTAAAGTTTATGCAGATAATAGTGACTCAAGTGTCACCTATAAAAACATGCATACACAGGAGGTGACTGAATAAACCCTGTATAGAGCACACTGACCTGTACTTGTCTGACCAGAGCGAAATAAATACAGCGCCTACATTATACACAAAAAGCCTTCATATAAAAGGGAACTGAGGCACCATTATAGAGATGTATATAGTAGGTACGACAATATCCATTATGAGGTAATACTTGTCGGAAAAAAGGCCCAGAGACCGCCAGTACAAGTAAATACATTAAAGTTGGCACCCAGATGCTACAAATGCCTTGGATAGAAACTTGGTGATATGTACCCGATTGTAAAGGAATTACACATATATAGAAGTGCTATAAGCTCTAGAGACTTCCATGAATAAAATAAGCATAGTCTGAACTGAATGTGAAGTCGCTTAGGCTCCATGTGCAAGTATCTTAATGTGTGACGATGACAAAGTGTTAGCAACTTGTAGAGGCAGAACTTTGTCGTGACAGAGAGAGAGAAAAAGTTGGAAATATAAATACAGTATACTCTCCTTAGAAGTGAGAAACTCCTCCAACTTGTAGTGGTATATCTTCCACGTAGCTTCTCGCTTTTGCGAGGTCTCTCATGATGAGCATGCTTCTTGGCACGAGCGGAAGTAGTAACTGAGGTATTTTTTAGCCTTATACCTAAGGGGAGATCACTCTGCCTGACCTCTATATAGGCCGGCAAACAACTTGAGCTCCCTTTAGCTAAAAGTAGTATCTGGGAGAGAGGGATTTGTGAGGTAGCAGTAGTTCTCCTAAGGATATATAATTGGGTAACAGATCTGAAGAAGAAATGAGTGTTCATCAAAATGATTTTTTTATTATTTTATGATGGTAAATAACTGTCATAACTCCAAATATATAAGTACTCAAAAAACAGTTCATGACAGAGAGAGAAAAAGTTGGAAATATAAATATAGTATACTCTCCTTAGAAGTGAGAAACTCCTCCAACTTGTAGTGGTATATCTTCCACGTAGCTTCTCGCTTTTGCGAGGTCTCTCGTGATGACAGCATGCTTCTTGGCACAAGTGGAAGTAGTAACTGAGGTATTTTTAGGCTTTGTTGCCAAGTCTTATATGTAAGGGGAGATCACTCTGCCTGACCGCTACATAGGTTGGCAGACAACTTTTAGCTCCCTTTAGCTAAAAGTTGTATCTGGGAGGTTGTGGTTGTGGTTGTGATTTGGATTTTTAACGTAGCTTTAACAATTTTTCAGTCATATCACTACGATGTCTGCAGTGTGGCAGTTTATAGTGATGTCTAGCACTGGGGCATCATGCCGCAGACATGTAGCATGATGTCCCACCAGTCACATTATCCTGACACCAGGCCGACCAGTCCTAACACTAACCTCTTAATGCTGAGCGCCAAGCGAGGCAGCTGTTAGTACCATTTTTATAAGTCTTTGGCATGACTCGGCCGGAGATAGAACCCACAACCTTCTGCATCCGAGGTGGACGCTCTAACCACTAGGCCACCGGAGCGGTATCTGGGAGGGCTTGATTTGTTAGGTAGTAGTAGTTCTCCTAAGGTATTATGATTGGGTAATGTATTTAAAGAAGAAATTTAGGATTATGTTGAATTTAATTCACAATGTTAGCGTCTTATGAATTTTCACTTTGTATTCTAGGGAAATAAATTATTTGATTTTACAAAACTTGTTGGTTTTGCTTCTTTTCTGTTAGATAGATTAAGTCCATAGATTATAACACATCCAATATTACACAACATGTAGACTTTCAATTATTTCTTAAACATGTGCCACTTGTTGTGATCTGTCATTGGCCTTTATAATCTGTTCTCTTTGAAGTGTATTATAGTCAACAAGTGCTTGGTAAGGATTGCTTATACATGTAAATTCAGGCTGACCACATGTCTGTAATGCGCTGTATCATATATGGATTTTTATCACAATTATTTATAAAGGGACAGATAAAGCAACAGCGTGTTTCATCATCTAAATTTACAGTATGTTGTTAAACTGACTATTTCTTTCTTAATCATACATTTCCTATCTTATTTTTCTCAAAATGCTTCTTGTGTTTGAAAGTATCTTGAGCCAGGGGGATGAATTTCAGAAAACATCATAGAGTGATAGATACCTCAATTTCCATGCTACTTCTACTTGTTTCCTATCATCTGATCTTATTTACATACAGATTTTATTCCTCAACTGCAGATAAAGTAATAATTTTTGTAAAGTCCATTTTGTCATCCTGTAAATTTTACTTTGACAAAGGCAGACACTGCTGTACTTATTATACTGTATAGTTATGACTGATATAATGAGTTGAACATTAGTAATAGTTTTCTTGAGGAAAATACCTGTGACTAACATACCTAGCACATCAGTAAGTCCAAGATGATGTGTGATAATGCTCTATTCCAAACTCTACATCAAAGACAAAGGATAGATAAGTACAGACAAAAGTTTCAAAAACTGTTTTCTTATATAATCACTGTCAATTTGCCACTGGCAACAATTTGCAATTTAATGCCACCTGTAAGCGGGAAATTTAATTAAATAAACAAATTGTCTTCTCTCAATTGTGTATGCAATTTGATGTAAATTTGTAGTGTTACAACTCTATGGTGTTAAACAAAGTAACAGAAAAAAAGCAAAAACCAATAAGTTTTGTAAAATTAAGCAAGCAAATTATTTCCATAGAATCCTAAATGAAAACTTAAAGAGAACTTACAATATTGTGAATTAAATCCCAAATAATCCTAGAATTACTAACACAAGTTCTAATGAATAAAGTTCTGAATAAACACTGAGTGTTGATGTTCCTGTGATGGCCTGTGTCATGGTGATGTGCCAACAGTCTTTAGTTGAAACACAATAACATAATCCTAGAGTATATCCTTATTTGAATTTTACTATAATTCGAAGTCTCTCAGTCCAAGAATATAATGTGTAAATGTCTGTAATGTGGAAATAATGACAATGAATAATATCTAAAACATAATAACTTTTGTTTCTGTATCAATGAAAGTCATACCAGTGCAAGTAGGCCACACAATGTCTATAAGACATCCTCATTTATCGACTTGTTACATCAGCAGTTACAATCTACAATTCACAGCCTTTTATCAAAGAGAACTAGAGTTATGTTTGTACAACATCTGTGCCTCCACTGTAGACCCATTCTTTCTGTTCTTTGCAAGAAAAATATTAAAAAATTCATAAACTTTAGAAAAGAGTTCATTGAAAGGACTGATGCTCTACAGGGTGATAAGAATTTCCAGAAATTCAAGATAAGACCATTGCGTTTTTTAACTGCTGAGTGTTGCAATCATCTCTGATATTATTCAGTGGTAACAAGCTTTTAAAATTAGCTATTGTGGTGGACATATTACATGTCAGACTGGTACCATTTTGATTTAGGATCAATCAGACACCAAAAGAAGTCTTCTGGTGTAAATCCTATGTTAATATGACTTTCCACTTTGGAGGAGTAATGATAACAAGATGGGTGTCATGGTGGCTATATTGAATATCAGACTGGTAGCAGTTTCATAAAGTACCAATTATGTGAGAAAGCTTGCTGGTAGCTTCTCATGGGTCGGTGGTTCTTTCTGGGATTTTCTCGGGTTCTTCCTCCACGATTTATACTGGCCACCATGTATAGCCTATCTTGTGCTGAAAAATGACATTAAACCCTATAACAACAAAAACATAAGTACCAATTACACATCATAATATGCCTTTTGGTGAAAGCACCATGTTGATATGACCAACAATTAGAAGTAGTGATAACAAGATTTTCAAGATGGCCATAGTGGCAGCCATATTCAAAGTCAGATTGCACAGTTGTTATTTGCAGCCAGCTAAACATCATATAAAGTCTTTCAGTGAAAACTCCCAAGCTGATATTCCATTCATTCAGGAGGAATAGTGATAAAAAGAATTTTAAGATGTCCACTGTAACAGGCATACTCAATGTCTGAATGACACCATTTTCAATTAGAACCAACTAGACATCATAAAAATTGTTTTAGTAAAAACCCATGTTGATGTGACCATCCGTTAATGAGGAGTTGTTAAAACAAGATTTTCATTGCAGTAACCATATTGGTCATCAGATCAGCACCATTTTCAGTTAAGACCAACTAGATATCATATGAAGTCTTCTGGTGAAAACTCCATGTCAATTATACTTTTTGACTGGGAAAAGTAGAAATAACAAGATTTTTTCAAGAAGGCCATAGTAGCAGCCATACTGGCTATTGAATTTGCACCATTTTCCTTTAGGACCAAAATTACATAATAAGAAGTCATTTAGTACAATCCTCATGTTGATACTAATATCCATTCAGGAGAAGTAGAGACACAGGATTTTCAAGATGGCCACTGTGACAGCCATATTGGACATCAGATCAGCACCATTTTCATTCTGAACAAAACTCAACATTATAAGAATTCGTTTAGTGAAACCCCATGTTTATGTGACCATCCATTCAGAAAGAATAGCAATAACAAGATTTTCAATATGGCCACTATTGTGCATCTGATTCACACCATCTTCATTTAGGATCAACTAAATACAATAAGAATTTTTTCTCTGGTTTCCATGATATGCAAGTATTATAAAGATGGAGCCATGTACCTATATGAAATGTCTCAATAAAAGGAGTTTAAGTCACAAAACTGTGACATGTTTTGACCTTGCAACCTACCAGGACATCATGTGGAACTCTCTGAACTAGTAGCAATTTTTGTGCTGGAACCCATGTAGATCTTTATAAACACTGATCATTTTGTGGAACTGACTTAATCTCTCATACCAGTCAATATAATGGACAATGTTTAAGGTATGTATAATTTATTTGCAAGCTGGAATTAAGGTTCTCAACATAAAAACAGAAGAAGAAAAAAAACATCAGTATTTGCTTATCTTAAGTAGATTTTGGTTTCCTTGATATTTTCCATTATAAAATTATTCAGGAAGAATTTTTCACATCACATTCCTAGAATCTCTGTATTTATCACATGACAATGGTGTGAAATTTATATATCCATTACATATTTGTTGGTTTCACAACATCATATATGGCAAAGACATAACATTCTGAGATAGACAAATGTACCTTAAATTTTCATTTTATTTCACATTTTTACAGTTAAATGGATAAAACAAGTGCTGTAATGTAATCAGAAAAATCTCATATTTGTTCTCATTTTATATCAAATGTATGGAACTCAGTAATAGTTTTAACCCTTTTGCTCAATATGGATGTAAACAAAGTAATTATTCACTGGGTTTCATAAATTTCATACAGTGAACATTTAAGGAAGATTCAATATGAAGAATTTTGAGTTTTTACTTTATTTTTCCCATGAACTTGTACAGACTCTCACATATAAAGTGACAAAAAAGCTGAAAGCATAAAAGTAGATGCTTCAGAGTACATGGGTTATACTGGTACAAATTCTAACTTTGACTTGATACATTACATGATATCAACAGTTTTTCAGTACATGTATTTATTCTTGAAACAGAGCTCCAAATAAAAGTAATTAAACATTATTCACAAAACATCTATTTACAAATCAAGGAAACAATATTCTGACCTTCCAAGCATTAAATGACCTTAAATTTTCATATATGTTGAAATTTTATTATAATCTAAATTGTCATGATTATTCCAGATAAATAATTAAAATGTAAAATTATACATTATATTTATTGTAACTGAATTCAAATAAAGTGACAAAATAAAATTAGGTTTATAACTTGTAACATTTGCAACTCATTAGATACATACTTGCATTACATACTCAGAAGTAGCCTAACTGATTCAAAAACCTGTTTGTTTCTAGTGAAACATGCCTTCCTTTAATTTACATATTGTACCAATAATAGCTGAATCATCTTCAAAGAGTTTCTAAACATGAAGTCAATGAATTTGATCTCGGAAGGCTATGTTTGAGTTTGTTGTATGCCTACTTCTGATCAGAATTTCAAGTTTGTTCTCAAGTGTAATGGAAGCCTTTCATTTTTATTTCTACTTTTTGTACTACTCTGTAGTTTCTACTACTGCTTCTACCATCAAGTAAATTTTTCTTATTAACAGAATCTCAACAAAAATATATCCAAACCTGCCATGTGTTCACAGATACTTCTCCCTAGTGCCAGAAAACTGTTCTGAAGACCAAATTTAATCCAAGGTGTGATTGATAGACAAGGGAACCACTATATGTCCTACTACATCAAGGAGAAAAAAATCAATATTTGAAGGCTTAGAACAATTTTAATATTTTCTATTTAATGAAGAAGTATTGCAAGTATTAATGTGTTTCTTTTAAAACATTTTCACTATATATATATAGTATTACTACAAATAGGTTATAAAATAGTTATTCATCACACATGACTGCATTTAAGTTTTGAACTACAAACCAATCATTAAAATACAGAACTGAAGTCAATGTACCAAAACAGTGCACTGGCAGATCTTAAGTTTACAAGTAGAAAAGAAATTGAAAAAAGAAATAAAGTAAACCACAATATTTAAAAAGATTCCTTTGTGTAATATATATATATATATATATATATATATATATATATATATATATATATATATATATATATATATAGATATAAAAGCTAGCTTTAAAAATAGGCAACTGTGTTTACTGAACATGCAATATCACTGCAATGTGAAATGGAATGTATAAGAGAGACATCAGTACATCCTAATGTAACAATTAACTACAATGACTTTGCTTTAAATTATCAGAATCCTGAATATATTTCAAAACTGAAATTGCTTTTTCCACACAGCATGAAACCTTGTCTACGTAAAGTTACTGCAACAGTCCATTGTAAGTGTATCACTAAAATTATTGCTTATGTGTGCTAACCTTTCTTTCTTAGACTGATATTAAATTCATTTTCTTTAACAATACACTTAATAATTCATGTATCACAGAGTTCATCACAGCTAGAAAATGTTCTCTTGTTTGGGAATCACAGCTGAACAGCTACACCATCCCTGGTTTTGCGTACATAGGCAAATGGTAGTAGTTGTAGGTAAGGAAATTGAGAAGTCTTGTCTCGATGTCCCGCTTGCTGCCAGATTTAGAGTATATGTCAAACAGATCCTTCCTTTGGCTCTCACTTAACTAAAATGGAAATTATTGCAAAATATCAAAAAGAACAGAGGAGATAACTGGATATGATAACTTGAAACTGCTTTAACTTGCACCACTACAAAGAAATTATTATCCACAAATATTCTGCTCAAAAAGAATTTTTATAACAAAATGGGCTGAATATTTTTAAAGCAAAGATCAGTACATGCAATAAAACTTTATCTCACTTAAACAGCAATAAATTAATAAATGTATGCATATAAACAAAAACAAGATTCACTATCATTACAAAAAAGTATTCATACTGTATAAAATATTGGAACAGTATTAATAATTGCAAAAAATGACTGATATTTTTACCGGAATATCTTCATCAATGAGTTCTCTAACTTTATCCTCCAGAGTTTCATGTTCACTGACCTGAAATGAACAATAAAGCTTTCAGAATGAGAGTATGACCCATGAACAAGCATATCCCAGTTTACAAAAGTTATAGAAAGAGTGATTCATTTTCCACCTTTCCAAAACAGGTAACCCTATGATTAGCAATAAATTACTTAATGAAAATGACCAGGATGGCTTTGATACAGGGATGGAGCACCAGCCCCTCTCTAGACAAAAACTATTCTTTCTTTTCTTTTTGCTCTAAATATAGACCAAACAAGAGTGATAACTCAAAGAAAAAAAAAGTGCATTCAAACCTTGATTTTAGTACCAATCATCATGAAGAAAGCAAAGTATAATAAACTGGATTTTTTTAAGTCTTAAACTGACAGGAAAACCAGCTATGTCTAAAATTTGCATGTGGGGAAATAATTAGTATTCTAAATTTGCCCTGTTCTGGAATAGGGATGTTTACTCGATACATATATTACATGTACTACAGTAATTAAAAGTTTCACATCAATGTGATATTTTGTTATGTTAATGCAAATCAAATTCAATATAAATTAATATGATTACAATGGGTGACATCTATGACATTACATAGTAACTATGGATTATTTGTAAAGAAATTCAAATACCCCCTCATTATAACACTGTCCATGTAAACCATAAAGTAAACAATCTTATAGGTAATTTGGTCACCTTATTTTTAAGTCTTTTATGCCATGATTAAGTAATAAAAAGGGAACTATGACTGTACCCACCTTATAAAAAGAGAGTGCCTTATGCTGCAATTTCATACAATGAAGTAGTACTGTACCAAGACTTTTCACTAATTGGGACCAACTAAACATACCCCTGCCTTTTCTACACCCCACCTTATCCGATGATGGAGATGAATCTAAAGTTCATGTAAGGACATAATTCTTGTGAAAATAATTCAAGTACACTAATCAGTCAACATGCACATCTTCTAATGATGATCATAATATGTACTTAGTTTCACAGCAGCTCACTAAAAACTGCAAGAGTAGTTGCACACACAAAATTCTGTCATACACTGCTCCAGCTGTAGGTCAAGAAGGGCAAAACCTCTTACAAAAAAGGAAGCACAAATGGGTGCCAGCATATACATATTGAAATGATGACCATATAATGTACCAAGTTTCACAGCAATCCATTACAAACTCCAAGATATGTTCACAAGATTCTGTCTTACCATGCATTCAATCTTTAATTTCATTTGTTGGTTTTAATGGCACATTTAACAAATTAACCTCTGGTGCCAGGTTTGAGCATCAGGAGGTAGTACCCTACCTCCAAGCTCGGCAGTATCAGGTCATTTAAGATACACCAAAAAATGGGGGTATTACAGAAAAGTAGATAGATGTAGCTTTACAAGGATACCAAATAATCTGGACTTTCTACTCGCATTACAAAATGCAGAGGGAAAAACATTTTTTACACCAAAACATTGCCCATCAATGGAATCAGATTCTGAGTCTGGATTTTAGACTTTTTTGGCCTCAGTTCTAAGGCAGACCAGTCTGAACTGCACACAGACAGGCAAACCTTTGCAAAAAGTAGGATAAGTTGGGGATTTCATGTAAAAAGAGGGCGGTGGACAGGATACAAAAATGATGGGTCCAATAAGCAAGAAAAAAAAAAAAAACTCCAACTTTTACCCTTCTGCACATGCATGAGTGAAATAGTCTAGTCAATGAAAAACAACATTTCTAACACAAAACTCTTCTTATAAAACTCTGAATTTGTTTTAGGTAAATATAACTTGTTGTTTGAGATGGATATTAGTTTGTACATATGTACATTTTTAACAAATTTAAAATTACATTTAAGATAATCAGAAGCCAAACCATGTTAGGATTTATAGACTAGTAAACCCTTCTGAAACTGAGTTCTCTGCTGAAATGGAAGCCACTTTAGAGTTTTAAAAAGATTTATTTGTGATGTATCTAAATCAACATTAAGAATAACTCTATCTGCTCTTTTATGAAATTTCAGTAATCTTTCCTGATTTTCTGTACCACAATTACCCCAGACAGAACAACAATATTCTAGGTGTGGCATGATATATGCATTATAGAATATCTTTCTCTGTTCTAGAGGGAGATAAGATTTTATTCTGATCAAGAGATAAAGAAGTGAATTAACTTTTTTAATGACCTTATCAACTTGTATTTTCCAGCACAAGATATGGTCTATCATAATGCCAAGTAGTTTTTCATTTTCAGACTGTTGTATATCATTTCCTTTTATCATTACTTTGAAATAATTTTCTCAGCTTTTAATCTTGCTCAACTACCTATGATCATGGCTTTTATTACAAGTACAATGCTCTATGAATTGAACTCCTGTGGGTCTTGGCAATAACTCTAACACAGCAATCTGTTGATATGCATAACTCCATATGAGGACCATAATATTTAGCACATTTCTGTCAAAAACATGATTGTGTCATATACTGCATGAAGCTACAACACCAAAAAAGGCAATGACCGAACAAAAATTGTGGGAACAAAGTGATTTGTTGGCATAGGTATCTTCAGGCAAGGAACACAATATTTACCAAGATTCATGGCAATCGATCAAAAAAATATGAGACTAGATGTGCTAACAAGATTGTGTCATATACAGCTTTAAGCTACAATACAAAAAACAGCAATAACTCTAATAAATATTGTGGGGGCAAATTAATTAGTTATATTCATACTTTTATGTAATGACAGGAATATTTACCAAGATCATTGCAATCCATCAAAAACTACAGGGCTAGTTGTTCTAATGAGATTGTCATGCTCTGCATTAATATACAAGACAAAATGAGCAATAACTCCATCAAATACTGCAGAAGCAAGATGGTATGTCCATAACCATAATATTTAAGATTTATAGTAATCCATCAAACAATGCAAGACTAAAAGGTCTAACAGGACTGTGTTATGCTACAAGACAAAAGGGGCCATAACTCTAAAATATGCAGGAGTAAATTGATATGTCAAAATGGGAATCTTCATGAGATGATATTTACCAGGTTTCATGGTAACCAATCAAAACCTGTGGGACTAGTTGTGCTATCAAGACTGTGCTTGCAAGCCACACACAAGGATTACTACAGACCCCTGAGGCTCTCTTCTAGACATACAATTTGTTCATTATGGTTTTTTTATCATCCTTCGTGATGACATTTTGTCCAGGCAAAATATGTATGTCTAAGGGAGTCTTGGTAATAGATGCTTGACTGGAACCTGTTAGCCATGACAAAGTTTTTATTGGAATGTAAAATTTTCTGTATCCTTACTTGTCTTGTGATAAGAAGTTCACGAAGCTCATCCCTGAAATCTGCAAATCTGTCATGGTAAACTGCCAAGCACCAGGCTTCCTGGAAGTAGCTGAAAACATAAATAATAATGTTACAGTAAGGAAAATGTAAATTACAATAAATTCAAGATTTATTCGATCATAAAATTTTACATAACTTATATAACTCATAATTAAAACATACATGTATTTGTTTCCATTAATAGTTATATAATAGTATGATATGAGCACATCATGAAAAATTTTGTTTCAAAAATGCTCAATTCCCTGAATATATGACTGTGAAATAATGCTAAAATATCATTAGATACAGTTCATGATACTGGAAATGTAATGAAAGCAATTGGCAAACTCACATGTCTCATATTTTGTTATATTTTGAAATTCAAAAACTACTGCTTTAATCTTTATTTTAATATTCCAAACATTCCTGTACATCTATGATTAATACTAACTTCTTACAACAAGAATCTGTTGACGGCACTGATGCCAAAATAAATTTTAGGAATCTTTCTCCCCTTCTTTTGTTGTTTTTAATTGCAGAGTATTGAAATCATATCAGATATTTTTTAGAAACTCCAACATGCCGAATTTGGTAACGAAAATATGTTCATGTTTTTACAAGTGGAGCACAAAGATCTTTGTCAGGTCTTTGACCTTGAACCTGAAATCATGTGCAGAGAGATCACTGAATTCACCTATACTGTCAAAATGTATCAAGTTTGATTCGTGAATTCATCTCAGATACTCAGATGTATTGAGTTTGATGAATGAATTCATCTCAGATACTGTCCAATTGTATGAATTAGATGAATGAATTCATTTCAGATACTGTCCAAATGTAATGAGTTTGATAAATGAATTCATCTCAGATACTGTCCAAATATACTGAGTTTGATAAAGTAGTTCATCTCAGACACCGTCAAAATATACTGAGTTTGATAAAAAAAATCCATTCAAATTCATGTGTTATCACACTCACAAGCCATTACAGATAAAACTCCCAAGTCAAGATCTTTGTGTTTAAAATCAATGCAAAAGTGCTAAATACCAACATTTTTATTAAGAAATTCCAAACTACAAAGTCTGGTTCAAATTCATTTGCACAGGTGCAAGCAACTGTCTTCAGAAGTGATCTTTGGCTTGACTCCATTCTTAAGTAGGTCTGCATAACTTCCAGAACACAACAGTCATTAAAAAAAAATGATTTTTTGCTCCCAAGCTAACAAGAGTTATGTTTATAAAAATTTGATTTCCTGCAATGTATATAAAAAAAAGGGAGACCTTTCTGGACACCAAATAATATACCCTTGCCCTGGGCAACTTCCTCCAGGGTACAGGCCAGATAAGTGACCTTTACAGCAACACCCTATGATGTAGATAAATGGATAAAACAAGGTCACAGACCAGATCCAACAATATGTTTGCCAAGAAATGACAAAGTTTGCCCAACCGTGCTTTAAACAGTAGCCAGTATAAAAACCAAAGAGCTGTGCTTAATGCTTATGAAAATTTATCACCATGGAGCAATTTTTACAGCTGATTGTCAATGAGGTGATTAAAAGCTAAAGGCAGTCAGATATAAACAACCACCTGGCACAAATTACTTAACTGACTGACACTAGCAAGGTAATTTTGTGTTAAAATTCCTTTGATCACTACAGTGGGACAACACATTAAGCTCATTTGCATAGCTAAAGTACATATGGAAAAAATCAAATCATTTGAAATTAGGTAAAAATCAAAAAGATGCACGTTGAAGAGACAAAAGTTAATACGCTTCATTTCTTTGAATAAGAATATTTAAGCCATCTTTATTAATGTTACTGGCCAGTTTGTGATCACTTGTTGCAGTTGGATTTTAATCCAAAACACATATTTATTCTTACTGCTATAACAGTGTGGAAATGTGAATCGTTTTTTAAAGTAAAATGTCAAAATGCAATTGTTTTCCAGGAAAACATGAGCCACTTGTGAAACACATAAAACCCAGCCAAATAAAATTTTAGAACTCCTGGTTGAGGCTGACTTTATGAAGCACAGCAGCATGGAGACCATTCGATTCTTTGCACATACTGCATACATCATATTGACACAAGTCATTCCTGAAGTGTATGACAGCATCAACATAATAACTCCACCCAGCATTGGAACAATGTATGAATACAGAGCCCAGTCCTAAGAGTAACTGACATGCTAATCACTGACACATCATATAGGCAATCACTGAGACACCATATAGGCAATCACTGACACACCATATAGGCAATCACTGAGACACCATATAAGCAATCACTGACACACCATATAGGCAATCTTTGACTCACCATATAAGCAATCACTGACACACCATATAGGCAATCACTGACACACCATATAGGCAATCACTGACACACCATATAAGCAATCATTGACACACCATATAAGCAATCATTGACACATCATATCACATGAGCTGAAGTACTTTTCTAACATTGTACTGCAGAACACAATATTCCATTTGTAGTTGCAGATCATTTATTTTTCAGGCCTGTGTATAGAAATGTTCAACAAGATCTTGAGGAAGTTTGAACAATAGTACTATCCAGTCTCTAATGAGTGCAAAGAGAATACAAATGGTACTTGCATTTCCTTCAAACCCTCTGCTGGACTACTGAGAGCAGCAAAGTCTGTATCTGAATGAAGACTCTATTTCACACATTACTATCTGGAAGGCTGATATGGGTCTGGTTTTCAAACTTGTTTATAATAGTGTGGACATGATGGTGGTCATATCTACACCATTTTCATCCTGGACCAATTTTAGTGAAAATCATACATCAATACTATCGTTCATTCCAGAGTAATAGGTAATAACAAGACTTTTGATAAGAACAGTATGGTTGCCATGTTTGAGGTCAGATCAACATTATTTTCATTCAGGATGAGCTACATAGTGTTGTCATGCTTCATTGAAACTCCATGTTGTTACACTGTTTTCATGTTCCTCTGAAACCCATTGCTGATACACTGTTATTGTACTTCAATGAAATTCCATGTTGATACACTGTAATTATGTTCAATGAAAGTCCATGTTGATACACTATTATATTTCAATGAAACCCCATGTTGATACACTGTTATAATATTTCAATGAAACCCCATCTTGATACAATGTTATAATATTTCAATGAAACCCCATGTTGATACACTGTTATAATATTTCAATGAAACTCCATGTTGATACACTGTTAATGAGTTCAGTAAAACCCCATGTTAATATAGCCATTTCTTCAAAAGTAATCATAAGAGGATTTTGAAGCTGGCCACCAAGGCAGACATTTTGGAGGTCAGATCACCATCATTTTAAGTACAGGAATTACTTTATATAGCAAGAAGTGTTTAATGATCACTCCATGCTAATACAACCAGCTGCTTCAAAGGAATAGTGATAAGAGGATTTTATGGCAGGCTGCTATGCTGAACATTAGATCAGCACTATTTTCATTTCTGACTATCCTCTGAGTAAGGAGGTTGACATTAAAAAATCAGACATGCCAACCCAGCCTTATTATGGAAGGACAACAATTATTCTTCTATAGTTTTCTAAAGGAGCACAAACCATACCTGTAGAAATCGGTGATAAGTCCTTCATCAAATCTGGACAGGAGGTTATTAAGGCTTTTCTCATGCAGTCCATACAAACATATCATATTGTTGCTTGGGAAAGGCTACAAAGATAAAAAGTCATGTATTAAAGTCACACTACCTTTGAGAAAAATTTGTAAATTCAAACTTTTGTGGGCAACTGGCTTATTGTGATGGAAATTAAAGTGTTTGACACCATAAACCTATTTTATAAAGCTAATCAATTTTTGTTTCTAGACGTCAAACAATTTATTTCTGCAGATGTGTTACTGTTTTTGTCTAATTTCCTATATATGTATTTGGAGCTAATTAATTTCGCAGACATTATCCTTTTCTTAATTCTGTGGAAACCAACTGCATGCAAAATGACTGTACACTTATAATATCTGACTATACAGTTGGTTATTTTCATAGAGTTTATTTTTTTATATATTTGCAATAAATCAGTCTTCCATAAAAAAAAATAAACCATGGGAATATTTTCAAATGAGAATATCACAACCAGCACATGATATACGTCTTGTGTCTTTTACTCTACAGATGCCCTTGACCTTTGACCTGGGTGACTTTACTAAATAACAAGGTGTGGACCTGGGTAAAGTTTCATCAATATATCAATAAAGATTAAGGGACAGCCTGGATAAGGCTAAAGATTAATACTGACCCTTGTTGTGACCTCAACTTTGAGGTTGGGGATATGACTGTGAATATGACTTTGATGTAGAGGATATTGCTGTTAATATGACTTTGATGTAGGGGATATAACTGTGAATATGAGACTTTGAGCTAGGGGGTATAACTATGAATATGAGACTTTGCGGTAGGGGGTATGACTACAAATATGAGGCTCTGACGTAGTGGGTATGACTATGAATATGAGACTCTGAGGTAAAGGGTACGACTACGAATATGAGACTTTGAGGTAGGGGTATGACTATGAATATGAGACTTTGAGGTAGGGGTATGACAATGAATATGAGACTTTGAGGTAGGGGACAGGACTGTGAATAATGAGACTTTGAGGTAGGTGGTATGACTACAAATATGAGACTTTGAGGTAGGGGGTATGACTATGAATATGATACTTTGAGGTAGGGATATGACTATAAAAATGAGACTTTGAGGTAGGGGATACAGCTGTGAATATGAGACTGAGGTAGGGGATATGACTGAATATGAGACTTTGATGTAGGGGTTATGACTGTGAATATAAGACTCTGAGGTTAGGGGTATGACTATAAATATGAGACTTTGAGGTAGGGAATATGGCTGTGAATATGAGACTTTGAGGTAGGGGGATATGAATGTGAATATGAGACTTTGAGGTAGGGGTATGACTATGAATATGAGACTTTGAGGTGGGGGTATGACTATGAATATGAGACTTTGAGGTAGTGGGTATGACTATGAATATGAGACTTTGAGGTAGGGGATATGGCTGTGAATATGAGACTTTGAGGCAGGGGGATATGAATGTGAATATGAGACTTTGAGGTAGGGGTATGACTATGAGTATGAGACTTTGAGGTAGGGGTATGATTATGAATATGAGACTTTGAGGTAGGGAATAGGACTGTGAATATGAGACTTTGAGGTATGGGGTATGATTATGAATATGAGATTTTTAGGTAGGGGATATGGCTGTGAATATGAGACTTTGAGGTTGGGGGATATGAATGTGAATATGAGACTTTGAGGTAGGGGTATGACTATGAATATGAGACTTTGAGGTGGGGGTATGACTATGAATATGAGACTTTGAGGTAGGGAATAGGACTGTGAATATGAGACTTTGAGGTATGGGGTATGATTATGAATATGAGACTTTGAGGTAGGGGATATGGCTGTGAATATGAGACTTTGAGGTTGGGGGATATGAATGTGAATATGAGACTTTGAGGTAGGGGTATGACTATGAATATGAGACTTTGAGGTGGGGGTATGACTATGAATATGAGACTTGAGGTAGGGAATAGGACTGTGAATATGAGACTGAGGTATGGGGTATGACTATGAATATGAGACTTTGAGGTAGGGGATATGGCTGTGAATATGAGACTTTGAGGTAGGGGGATATGAATGTGAATATAAGACTTTGAGGTAAGGGGCATGACTTTGAATATGAGACTTTGAGGTAGAGGGTATGACTAAGAATATGAGACTTTGAGGTGGGGGTATGACTGTGAATATGAGACTTTGAGGTGGGGGTATGACTATGAATGTGAGACTGAGGTAGGAGATATAACTGAATATGAGACTTTGATGTAGTGGGTATGAGTGTCAAGATGAGACAAGTCATAAAAAGCTTTAATTGTGCATGAATACAGATCATAGATTTATATTTTCCCTTGTCATAGTACTGGCATCAGACAGACTGTCAAGCCACAATATATAACTGGTTAAAGTTTCATTAAAATAACTTCCATTATACTCTGCACAAGGATACAAGGTCACAGAATTTTCATTTGCCTTGACATTAGCAAGGAGGCAAAGGGCATTGTTAATATATGCAACATAGTGTAGAGTCATGATAGCTTGGGGCCAATTTGCATGAAAATGTCTAGAACCATTACAAAGTTACTGGCCAGATGGAAAGATGGATGGGCAAATGCCAAAACACATTATTCAAGACTTAATACAGGCATATAAAAATAATAAATAAATGATACAAATTAATGTCCAACAAAGAGTATCACATAATTAAACCACTGCTTAAACATCCCAAGACTGGAGGCACATAATTTTGGCACTGCATAAATTTTTTGCTATATAGTATTATATCTGTCTGGAACATAGGATGGCTTGTTTGGTGACAAAGTATGCATGAAAACATCTATGATGCCTCAATTCAGTATGTTAGCATACATTAAAAACCCACAACAAAATACAATTTTAATTTTTTATGACACCAAATTTCCTTTTTGCTGCAAATGCATTTGAAATGACAACTAAATTATTACAATTTGCTGAAAAATCAACATTTATTGCTGGTCCAGAGTTCATTAAAATACCTTAATTGAGATGCAATTATGTTTTATTCATGTGAACAGCAACTAAACCAAATGTATCCTTTATAATTAAAAAAATGGTAGCATATAAATTTGAGGAGGTGAAAGAAAAAATAAAGATGGAAAGACACAGTGCAAACGTATGGACATGAAGGATCACAGAACATGATCCTGAAGTAACTTCAATATTCTGTTACACATTTTTCTTCATTTATGGTGAACTCTGGCTGATATTCTGAAAACTCAGAGAAAGGCACTTTAACTTAAATCCTTAACCAAAAGTGGTTATGAATTTGGTTTGCATTTTTGGATGTCACTGAAATTTTAATGATTGTAGCATTTAGTAGTGGAACCAAACTGAATATAACTCTCACAGTTACAATCTTGTACTTGCTTTTATATTGAGTCCAATCGCAAGCAACATAAACCCTGATCTGGCATGGCATAATGCACAAGCAGACCAGGGTCTATGTTGTTTGTTCTACTGATTACTCCTATCAAACTGTACAGATGGAGATCTGTTGTTGCATTATCAACTGGTAGGTTTGGGTCTGTGAAGTTTGCAGTTGCATCCAACATGAGCAAGTACTTGCATTACATGATTTTAACTTTATTCTGATAAAACAAATAATTTTAGGAACTTAAAGCTTTAATTTTATTCTCACACATTTTTAGAATACGTAGTTAAAGCTCACCCATGTCCATTTTAAATACAGAATAACCCTGACACTGTTTAAGTATAATATTCAAATTAAAAGCTTAGAAACCCAAATTGTTGATATTGTGTAATATTAATCTTAAACAAGATAGAAATACAGTTATACAAACTCCAGTTACCAAGAATTTCTTCAATGATAAGCCCTTGGGAAGATAAAACTTATAATTAAACAAAAAGGAAAGATGGGAAGGCAGAGGTGAGGTTGGGTTCATGAGCTTACTAAGGTGAGACAAGCTTTCTTCTTTGAAAATTTGCAAAATTTTGTTGAAGTAGGGGATGGGCTGATAATCAACCAGGGACTTATCCTGGGAGAATTACAGTGAATTATGCTAATTTGAGGATAGCCAGAGTCTGAATTAAATCAACATTACAGTTAAGAATATGAGGGTCTGCTTAGTGAACACAATCCTTCATATGGTCAAACAATTTCAAAATTATTCTCAACTGACTCATTTCATATATGTTTACCTGCTTAGACAAGCAAGTGATGGTTTGCACACTCTTGTACTGATTGATGTGAAGACAGAAGTACTCTGGTGACTGTCCTGGCTTCCCAGTCACAAGATCTTGACCCTGGATGGAAAGTATAAGAAATGAAGAGTGATAATAACAGAAATAAAATGTTTGTATACTTAAGCATATGTTCTGTAAATCATAAGAAAATATTCTGCTTTACCATAAATCCAAGAATCTTTCTAACAGGCACATTCAAGCATCAATGTCTATTCTTGAAATGAAATTTAGGTAGGACACCTGCACCCCCTTTGGAAACTAAAGAATTGAGTGAATGACTTAAATGTATGGGGATTGACAGAAGTAAACAAAGGCAGGGCTTGCAAATATCATTCACAATTTCCATGCATTCAATTCATTTTTGTCATGATCTTTAGAAATTACGATGAATTCCACAATAATGATACTGACTTTATTTAAAGAATGTCACTTAAACAACAATCAGGCTTAACACTATAGAAATGAGTTATTCTGAAGATCAAGTTTCAAGCCCATATTTCACATGCACAAAAACGTTAATTCGTATTGAAAAATTCATCCATGAAAAACATGTCTAAGCAGAGAAAATCTGGGGATATTTATACAACTAGAACTGTTAAACTGTCTTAAATTTCATCCATCTAAGACACTGATTATGCAAAGAAGAAATGCAAGAAGCCTGCCTTATATCATTGGGAATGATGTTCCATTCCAGTGGATCAGTATATTAAAAGTTCTTTTAAAACAATTCCTTCTTTGGTTTTGGTATAATGCAAATTTTACTTTTAACAAACCTTAAATCTGGAGTACCATCAGTATCTCTTTCGTCAAAGAAATTGCATAGATAGACAGAAATAATTTTTCTGGACACTTTATATGTAAATTTGACCTTTCTAGGAAATATTTGTTCATTTGCTGGTAGCAATTTTACATAATTAATTGCATCCAGAAAATTGTCTATAGAATTAAGTGGCTTGCCCTCTTTGGAAGTCTTAAAAGTTGTATTATCTAAGTTAGTGGTATTACACATAATTACATTACAATAGTCCAGATAAGGTTGAATATAACTTTTATAAAAGATGGCCCTATAATTAAAAGAAATGAATGTTCTGATTTTCTAAAGTAAGCAAAGATAAGAATTTACCTTTTATGGAATATGTTTAATGTGAATAGATGAAGTTAAATTGTTATCTACAAATACACCAAGAACGTTTATCATGTGAGGTCATATTATGGTTAACATTGTCAAACAGAACTTGAGTTCCCCACAATCTAGCCTTGTTCATTTTGGTTTTGTTGTAACTAGTAGGACTTTTTTTGTACGTATAAGTTTTTCAGCAATTTGAGCAAAAAAGTCATTAAACATATCTGAGATATTACTTAGACCATCAGAATAATGCCCTTGTGACTGATGGGTAAAATTTCAATTTTACTTCTACATTTCCCTTTACCAAACTTGGTAAAATTTGCCATAGCTTTAGGGTTATTTCTGTTTTCATCCAACACTTTAAGTAGTGTGTTCTTTTGGTTCAATGTATCATTTATTAACTTTATTCCTCCAAATGTTATACTCAGCATGATTTCCTACAGATCTAGGATGGTCTCATTGCATCAAAATTTCTTGGGTGATCCAATGTGACTGGTGGTCTTAAACATCTTGTGTATATAAAAAATAAAGGATAAAAACGGATAAAAAAGACCACCAATCATATTGGATTTTCAAAGATTTGGACTGTATTCAATGGAATCTATTTCTGATCTAAAGACTTTTAGGAATAGTGTGTGTGTGTGTGTGTGTGTGTGTGTGTGTGTGTGTGTGTGTGTGTGTGTGTGTGTGTGTGTGTGTGTGTGTGTGTGTGTGTGTGTGTGTTTTGGATTTTTAATGTAGCTTTAACAGTTTTTCAGTCATATTGCTACAATGTCTGCAGTGTGGCAGTTTATAGTGATGTCTATCACTGGGGCATCATGCCACAAACATGTAGCATGATGTCCCAACCAGTCACATTATCCTGACATACTAACCCCTTAATTCTGAGCACCAGCGAGGCAGCTGCTAGTACCATTTTTATAAGTCTTTGGTATGACTCAACCAGGGTTGGAACCCATGACCTCCCACATCCTCGCTAGAATTTATTAGAATCAAAGTTTTGAAAAGATAAGTACTAGATTTATAGATATTATTTTTCATTTGATTTGCTATTGACTTTAACCTAGAACAGAATTTGAAGCACATTCAAATTGTGTGAGAGCAAAGTAAGCCTAAAAACATGGAAATATAAGAATAATGGAAAATATTATCAAGATACTTGTTTGATATTAAGAACCACACACACACACACACACACACACACACACACACACACACACACACACACACACACACACACACACATATATATCCTCACAGACAATAATGTTTGCTTTTCTTCTTTGAGGAAGGTCTGGCACATTTGTCATAAAACTCTTCTCCGCTCCAACCAAACTTTACAAGAAATTATTTCAGCCAGTCCAAACTGTGCATTTACATATTTTGAGTACCATTTTTATCTGGAATAACACTGATAACTTAAAATACTGAGTAAAAGTTTGTGATGGAGGGTTCAGAGCTAGAACAAGCCAGCAGCATGGAACAAATTAAAAATGCTGACTACAAAGGTAAAATGTTAAGGTACTTTTCCAGGATTGTATATAAAATCTGAATTTGGAATTTTTTTGTTTTTTTAGAAAAATCCAGATTCTAGCAAAGTTGAAAAATATTTTTATTTTTAAACAGTCCTGAAAAGGCACAAGGTGGAAAGTTTGGAGCTAACATCTTCTCCAATGCAAAATCTGAAACCTACTCATGATTTGTGTAGTAAGTTATGACACAATCTGAAACCTACTCATGATTTGTGTAGTAAGTTATGACACAATCTGAAACCTACTCATGATTTGTGTATTAAGTTATGGCACAATCTGAAACCTACTTGTGACTTATGTGTATTTAGTTATGACAATTTGAAACCTACTCATGACTGTATGAAGTCATGACAGTTTCAGTTTTCATACATTAATTAATCTGTCAATAAAAAATTTACAGTGAGAATGACAAGAGACTCCCTTTGGAACCCAAATACAGTTGGTCCACAGTAACACTACTTCCATTTACAAACACTTGAACCCAATATATTACTCACTGTTTACCCTAATTGGTCATACCTGTAAAAGTTCAACAAAAACTGATTGTGAGTTTTGAGAAAATTTATTTTGAGACTGGAGTAAATTCTGTGAGAACGATTTTTTTCTAAGGTCATCCATTACCAGTGATGCAAAATGTAAATAAATTGTTCCTTAGGTTCATTTATACCATTATGTTAATAATAAGTTATAAAGGTGATCTACTATGATAATTTACATTGAAACATGGATTATGAAGTCACCATGTAAATTGGTGGTGTCAGGAATTTAATTATAGCTAGAATACTTTCATTATTACCAAATATAATGTGTTATTACTTTATAATTATTGCTGTTGATGTGTAAATGGCTGATGTGATCATTTAATAATAATGTGGATAAAGTAATCAGTTCAATATACAAAATGTAAGATGTTGACTTGCTGTTTTATCTTGATTCTTTTTTAAAATAATATATCTGTCCACATTATTACTTTTAATTTGTTTTATTTTCCTCATAATTCTACTTGCCTGATTAATGTGAAAAAAATTGTGAAATTATCAATATTATCATGATGTCATGACTCTAGACTTAGGCCCCTTTTTCACGAAAATGTGCTCTTTCAGTTAGATGCACCTTTACCCCCCCCCATAAGAAATTTCTGGTAGAACATATTGCTATAACAACTGTCTTACTAAAATTGTAGAACACAATGTTATTGTTAATAGTTTAACTCCATTTTTCAGCACAAGATAGGCTATACATGATGGCCAGTATAAATGGTCAAGGAAGAACCCGGAAAACCCCTGAAAGAACCACTGACCCACGAGAAGCTACTGGCAAGCTTTCTCACAAACCCACATTGGCCGAATTTGAGACTCAAACCCACACAGATAGCGGTAAGATGGCCATGATCCGGTAACAGTGTGCACTTTAGACCACTCAGCCACTTGGGGCCCCTCACAATGTTATAACAGATCTCTTACTAAAATGGTATAACACATATGCTAGAACACAATGTTATAACAGATGTCTTACTAAGATGGTAGAACATATTGCTATAACAAATGTCTTACTAAAATGCTAGAACAGAATGTTATAACAAATATATTACTAAAATTTGGCTAGAACACATTGTTATAACAAATGCTTCAATATAATCACAGACTACTATTATTACAAAATGTCTTGCTACAATGATAGAAAACTTACTGAAAGCAAATATCTTGCCCTTATGAACAACTCATGTGGATAATCTAAATTCACTCACTACAGGTACTGTAAGCTGAGACTACCCTACCTAAATGATGTGGGGGAAATGTAGGATGTGTAAAAGTCATATGATCTGTCTGGTTAATCTAATTTTAAGTTAATTAGGATCAAGGTTAATGAAAGTGACCCTGTTAATTATGATGGAACTTGATTAAAGATCACCACAAGCTCTGAGTTTAGGGCCAATATTAATTACTAATCAAGGACTTCAAACATGCAGTGCCAGCCATCTGCTTATTGTACTGTGATTAATGTTATCATTGTGCATTTGGAAGGTTTTAACTCTAACAATTCAAATAACACTTGTATTTTGGTTTGAACAAGAACTAGGAGAGGCCTGGGTGTTTCTTACCTCAGGGCCCATGATCGCTCTCTATGACCCTGCATATAAATCTAATAGGACTCACAACCATGCTTACCATTTTCTCTCATGCAGCTCAGATCAGTAAAATCTGTTCTAGATGCGTGCAGATGCAATTGTGGTTACAAAGGATTAAATAAGGGGCAGTGATGTCTATATGTTTTTCCAATGTGGTTGTTTATAGCAGTATCAAAATGGATATTTTGCCTAAAAGTCATGGTTGATGGTCATGTTCAGCAGGTAGTTGCTCATTACAGTATGTTTATATAATAAAATCTGTCCATGCATGATGATTGTGTTCATAAATGACAGGTGGTTAGTTATGAGAACTCACCAGGAATCACCCATTTTGTCCTTTGACAAAGGTCTCATGGCATATGTTAAGTTATTTTTTAATCCAAGTGAAATTAAGAGCCTCTGAGGATAGTTCATAAAGGTTGCTCTACTGAAGAAGTGTTCTATACATGTGACAATATGCTATGATATTATGATATACTACCTTAGCAAGTATCAGTGGCTCTGTTTGCTATCAGCAGTAAACAAATCTTGTTAGTCATATGAACTCTTGTGTTATTTTTACCAGGACTACATTCAAGGATAAAATGCCAGACATTTTAATATAAAGTTCTTTAAAGCTGTTTAGTTTCTACATCTTTTTCATGAGTTTCATATACTGTTTTTGTTTTTGTCTCAGCATGGTGAGATATGGATATTACTATTATGGGAGTGATTCTATTTTAAAGTGATTTGTTTACATTTGGGCAAGTCAAATGCAATGGCAGGGGGATACATAATTGTATGAGATAAAGGCAAGATACTATATTCCACTGAGCCCTTCACTAAAATAGGAAATTATTTTTTGCCACATACTATATAAATAACATTCTGTCAATATGAACATTATAACTGTAATGAAATAGAGGGCAGAAGTTTGCAGAAATCATAGCATGTGAGCTGTATGTCTTACTTAAGAGTTATGTGATTCTGTATTCCCAATTGGCTTCAAAAGTATTTAATCCTTTCTATAGCAGGGCTATTGCCAAATGACATAGTCAGGTCAGATACCCCATGGTGTGCCAAGAAGGTGTGAAGAAAACTGGACCCAGGTGGAAAGAAAATCAAATGATAGGCATGTTGACCAATTGGGGATGAGAGAAGCTAAATCTTCCAGTGGGAAGGGTTTATCCTTTAGGCAGGAAAAATGTGTAATTCTAAGTTGTAAGCACACAGGGAAATGTTAGTGTGCTGCTAGCTCTCAAAGAGGTGTTATTGGTAGCCTAGCAGAAAGCCTGTGTTGAACAAGGAGTTTTAGCTGTAAGCCACTCCGAGACATATCTTGTTAAAAGACTGTAATTAGAACTGGGTAAAACAAGCTTCTAAAGGTAAGATGGTCTCTTGGCCAAGTCTTTGTCTTGATTTTAGTAGATAGTTCACTTTATTAGAATACTGAAGCATAACCTATAGATAGTGTATTTATCAGAATATTGATTCATAACCTATAGATAGTTGAATTTATTAGAAACTGAATTATGACATGCACTTACATTTACCAGAATGCAGACTGAAAACTATGCAAAATTAGACTGAGTTGGTTTTATGTGCATTTGTATTTACATGTATAATTCTGTAATTCTTAGGATGTGCGCAATAGGAATGATTATTTATTAGCAATGGATAGATTGCTGTATCTCATCATGTCAACAATTAGATGATGTGTGTGCATGTGTTAAAAAGAATTCATAGAGTAATACTATTCATACGTAGAGAGCAAAGCATGCATAAGATAAGCAGAATTAGCATGTGCTTAGGGCCTCGTAAAGTTGTCACCATTAGTCTGATGGAAGGTTCGTAAGAGAGTGGTAAATTCTGAAGAGTAGGGTAGGGAGATGAGAGTGTACACACCTTATATTTCTTCAGGAAGCTCCCAGGGTGCTTCTGAGAGATGGCACTAAGAGATTCCCAGGGTATGTACAGTGACAACACTGGGAGAATAAGGAAGGAGTAGGGGAGGACAGAAGGCTGAAGGTAAAGGAAGTGGAGTTAACTCCCAGGGTGCACTCAAGAGGCACGAAGTAGAGAAGGAGGAAGAGGAAGGAAGGGAGAGAAATTAGTAGCAGATAAGTACCAGGACCAACGTGCCAAACAAAGACTCACACAATAGTACATTAACTTTCATGTGATGATTAAATGTAAAGTGGCATTTGGTTAACCAGGCCATTATTTTGTCAAATTAGTATTGAACTGAAGCTTTCCATTCGAATTGTTATTGAAATTTGAAATTGAAGATTTATGTATTGGAAATTATTTAAATTGATCTTTTAATGCGACAAAATTGTTAGTTATTCAACCTTGAGTTGTTCTATCTATCTAGAGTGTCAGCATTACTGACTGGGGGCTCAGAGTCGTTAAATTTTAATGCACACCTTCTGCTGAATTATTTATTATACCATGACAATAACTCACAACTCTGTTAAAGTTCACAAAGCAACAGATGTGATCAAATTCATTCAATGTTCATGAAGCAACAGATGTGATCAAAGCCATTCAATGTTCATGAAGCAACAGATGTGATCAAAGTCATTCAATGTTCATGAAGCAACAGATGTCATCAAAGTCATTCAATGTTCATGAAGCAACAGATTTGCTCAAAGTCATTCAATGTTCATGAAGTAATATATTTAATCAAAGTCATTCAAAGTTCATGAAGCAACAGATGTGATCAAAGTTATTCAATGTTCATGAAGCAACAGATGTGATCAAAGTTATTCAATGTTCATGAAGCAACAAATGTGATCAAAGTTATTCAGTGTTTTTGAGCAATAAATATGATCAAAGTCATTCAATGTTCATGAAGCAACAGATGTGATCAAAGTCATTCAATGTTCATGAAGCAACAAATGCAATCCAAGTTATTCAATGTTCTTGAGCTATAAATGTGATCAAAGTCATTCAGTGTTCATGAAGTAACAGATTTGCTCAGTCATTCAATGTTTATGAAGCAACAGATGTGATCAAAGTCATTTGGTGTTCATGAAGCAACTGATGTGATCAAAGTCATTCAATGTTCATAAAGAAACAGATGTGATCAAAGTCATTCAATGCTCATGAAGCAACAGATGTGATCAAAGTCATTCAATGTTCATGAAGCAACATATGTCATGAAAGTCATTCAATGTTCATGAAGCAATATATTTGATCAGTCATTCAAATTTCTTGAAGCAATAGACTCGATCAAAGTCATTCAAAGTTTATGAAGCAACAGATGTGATCAAAGTTATTCAATGTTCGTGAAGCAATAAATGTGATCACAGTCATTCAATGCTTGTGAAGCAACAAATCTGATCAAAGTCATTCAGTGTTCATGAAGCAACAGATGTGATCAAAGTCATTTGGTGTTCATGAAGCAACAGATGTGATCAAAGTCATTAAAAGTTCATGAAACAACAAATGTGATCAAAGTCATTCAATGTTCATGAAGCAACAGATGTAGTCAAAGTCATTCAATGTTCATAAACTATAGTTCTGATCAAGGTCATTCAAAGTTTATGAAGCAACAGATGTGATCAAAGTCTTTCAATGTTCATGAAGCAACAGATGTGATCAAAGTCATTCAATGTTCATGAAGCAACATATTCGATCAAAGCAAGTCAATGTTCATGAAGCAATAGATTTGATAAAAGTCTGCAATAGATGTGACCAAAGTCATTTTTAATATGGACTTTACAATAGCACAGCAATTTCCATGCTTAAAGGAAGCATTTCATTTTCACTTAAAAACATGGTGATACTGAAGCTATAAAGTTATGAAGGTTTGCATAAGATCAGATAATATTAATCAGTAACTACTGACAGCATGGAAAGTAAGCAGACAAAAGAAAGTGACTATACCTCAGGTAAATGAGACATTGTGACTTTATTTTAAAACATAGATTCTGGACAAGATCAGAAGGAAAACAAAAACTGATACACTGGTTCTTCTTTTAATTATGTTTTTGGACAAAGACATATTTTGATAATGGCTCTTAAAATTAACTTATGCAAACAGACACATGAAAAGCAAAAAATTGGCCACAAATCAGTTCCCCTTCATAAAAACATAAACCATGTAATGCGTCTCTTTTCTTGACCTTATTTTTTGGGTCAGACAGATTCAAATCATTCAAGCAAATGAATATGGCACCCAGGTTTTTACCTGTGGTTATGCAAGGTTACACAAGTTGTGGGTTGGTCCCTTTGTTGTTGTCATTGTTCTGTATTTTGTAATTAGATTATTCAATCAGGCATTCAAAAAATTATGTGCTAACACATAGATTTTGATTCCATAACTTCAGGTGTCAGATATGAAATGGATACATGCTTCACAAATTTGATGGCATAAAAATTGCTGCATATAGTGCACAGACCATGTGAATTGTTTGTCTTACTATGAGGTTGTTCTACCATGTTTTACTATGAGGTTGTTCTATCATGTTTTACTATGAGGTTGTTCTACCATGTTTTACCATGAGAGTATCATAACAAACAGTTATTTACAACATGACATAATTTAAAATCATTTTCATGTAAATATAAATGACCATTTTCCTCTCAAATACATTTTTTATGTATAAGGCCTTACTTTCTCTCAATATCTCTCACATTTTTTTCCTCTAACTGAATTTTTTTAAAATAATCTTATTATTTTATGGTCCTAAAAAAATTAATTTTCAACAAATTAATCAGTAGGCATCACAAATTCAATTAGTCCAATTCTAATGAGAATAAACTTGTTTTATCATTGAAAAGTTCCAGAATGTTATCAACTTTGATGAATTACTCATGTTTTTTAGAACAAATGATTTCAAGATGCATCTAATTATAAGTTGAGTGACTCTGGGGTCTGGATATATAGGTCTGTGGGAACCTGTGCTATATTTACAAAACTAAATGAAACTTGGATTCAAAAAATAAGGTTTGTATTCTGTAATACCATCTCACCATGCAACTATACTTACATAGTCTGACTGTGCAGTTTGGATCTCTAAGGAAATATCCAGACCCGGTTTGGAAACATGTAGGTAATGGTAACCGCCTACAGTAAAAGGCAATAAAACATACATTACTTGGCTATAAATAATTTTCCACTAAAAGTTCTAGTTATATGAAATCTCTCTGATTTAAACACATTGGAGTAACATTCAATATATTTTATTCAGGTCTATAATAGCCAAAGGTTTTTTCATTTGTTCTTGTGAATCTTGGAACTATATTCTTCAAAAGAGAATGCTAAGGCACCCCCATCTCCCAACTACAGTATGTTACTACACTGTGAGCTCCAATCCAAAACTGAATCATTCACAGATGTCCTTTTAGGACCAACCCTGTAACCCATATGGCTCACAGCACTTAGATTTTACTGGGCAAAATGTAGGTACTGTTAAAATGACTGTGCATTTTGTACTAGCTGAGACAATGGTAGTTCCTCCTGTTATGAAGCCACCCTTTCTCTGACAAATGATTGGCCTCATGTGATGCATGATCTTTCATGGGGTCTTTCTGTGATATCTGATCAGCCTCATGTGATGCATGATCTTTCATGGGGGCTCTCTGTGATGTCTGATTGGCATCATTTGTTAAATGACCTTTCATGGGGCCTTTTTCTGACGAATGATTGGCCTCATGTGAAGTTTGACCTTTCATGGGAGATTTCTCTGATGAATAATTGGCTTCATGTGAAGTATGACTTCTTATGTGAGCTTTCTCTGATAAATGACAGGCCTCAAATGGAGGATGACTTCTCACTGAGGTCTTCTCTGATGAATGATTGGCCTGTATGAAGTATGATCTATCATGGCAGTCTTCTCTGATAACTGAATGGACTTATTTGAAGCATGACCTCTCATGGGGGCTTTCTCTGATGAATAATTGAATGAAGCATGACCTCTTATGTGAGGTTTATTTTTTTCCTATGAATGAGTGGCCTCATGTTTTGAAGGAGACAAAATGTTAAACTGTAGCTACGGTGGTCCCCCAATCACTACAAGGTGCCACAATTTAACATGGTCCCTGATATAGCATGGGTATAGTCAAAGATCTCATTATACAAGATAAATTTGGATTTTTGAAACTAATACTTGATTTATAGCATCACCTCTCTATAATGCCCTTCATTATAACACTCTTCTTTTCATAAAGTGGGTATGATCATGGATCACATTAGTTGAAACATTATCATTTATAATGTAATTTATAACATGTTTCATTATAAACTCATTTCTCTTTAAGGTCATATATTCCATACCTCCAATGGACATCATTATCATGAAGGAGTACTGTATTTTACTAATTTATAACACTTTGCTGATTATAACTCATTAGAATGTGATTTCACATAAAACCTACTCCATCACAATCTGTTTTTGCATAAGTCATACATGTTATTTAACAGCCTTGCTTATAATGTATCCTAGTACATTGGCTACCTCATCTAGTACACTTTACTGGCTCTAATGGACATTGTTCAAGTAAGGACCTTTATATTTTGGTGTGGATCTAGTACACTTTACTGGCTCTAATGGACAGTGTTAAAGTAAGGACCTTTATATTTTGGTGTGGATCTAGTACACTTTATTGGCTCTAATGGATAGTGTTAAAGTAAGGACCTTTATTTTTTGGTGTGGATCTAGTACACTTTACTGGCTCTAATGGACACTGTTCAAGTAAGGATCTTTATATTTTGGTGTGGATCTAGTACACTTGATTGGCTCTAATGGACAGTGTTAAAGTAAGGACCTTTATATTTTGGTGTGGATCTAGTACACTTGATTGGCTCTAATGGACAGTGTTAAAGTAAGGACCTTTATATTTTGGTGTGGACTTAAGTGGCCTCTTATCATTTAATAGCATCTATTTGAAGGACTTAACTGGGGGAAGGGGAACCACTGTATTTCAGCAAAAACTACAAACATGCTTTGGATACTTTAATGGCCAAAGGAGAAGAAATTAAAAAATATGAACTGTAGATTTGGAGACATCTTGTGTCAATACTCTATAAGTAGATGTCAAATGATAGATAAAATGAAAAATGTGGACAGTACAATTTTTAAATGTCACACTCCAGAAATCAACTATTGCAGAAAATAATGTACAATTTATCACCAATCCTAGGTTACCTTGATCTATTGCTGTTAATCCACCATCCACCATTCTAGTTAGTGTAGTCTGGCATGAATGTCCTTCTCGAAAGTCTGATCATTATGAATGTAGTAAATTAAAACATCCAGGTAGTTTCTAAATTCATTACAAACATGTCCTTATAATATCTTTGAAAGGGATGATAAAACTGATATACCAGTAGGTCTATACTTTTTGTATCAGAAAGATCTCCCTTCTTATGAATTGGAGTTACTTTTGCCAGTTATATATAGCCTGTTTGTAAAAGTAGCTGTGGAAATACTTATATTGAATATATGCATAAGTGAATGTGCAATCACTTGAGATGAGTTTTAGGAATTTAGCACTTATGTCGTCTAGACCTGTAGCTGTTCTGACATCAAGTTATTTAATTCATTTAAAATGAATTCAAAACTTAATTTAGGTATTTTGAAGCACTCTTCTTTGCTAAGTTTTGAGGAAGTATGCTCATTTAATTCACTGGAGAATCTTTTATAAGCTGTGAGATCCACAAATTTTTTATTTATATTCACAAAATAATCATTGAGTGCATTTGCAATTTCATGAGGTTTTCTTGCTGAATATCACCATTTTCATCACTAGTACATGTAAATGGCAGGTTTTGACAGATTTGCCTCTCAAGTCATTGAAGGTTTTCAAGATTTTTATGGGTTCTTTTTTCATAATATTATCTGATATTTCAGTGGAATAGTAAGTTTTGATTGCCTTTTGAATCATTGACTTAACTCTGTTTCTCCATAATCTGTAATTGTCCATATTTTTTAATTTATGAAATCTACCCCTTGTCTTAATAGCATTATATCACCTGTAATCCAACTGGATTGATTTTGTTGCTTGACTCTCTTGAAATTAATAGGAGCATGAGTGTTCAGGGTGTCAGTAAACATATCTATCCAGATGTCAAGAGCATATGATGGGTCATCAAAAGATTCAATTAATGATCAAGAGATATCTTTCAGTCCTTTAAGGAATATTTGTGAAATTAATCTTTTCATTATTCAATAATTTATATATCTGAGATGATAAAGTTTACTTTTTTGACTTAATTTTTGTGTACAGCATATAGGATAATGATCACTTATGACTTATTGGGGAACTGCAACTTCTATAATATTTTCAGTGTTGTTAGTATGGTTGTGATCAGTTAGTGTTTCAGATGCCTCTGTTACTTTAGTGTACACATGATCTAGCTGTTGATAATTCAGGGAATTCATGGCTTTAATTAGCTTTGGGTGGTGTCATAAAGCAAATTATAATTATATTCACCTACTAAACAAACTTATTTGTTTTCTATATACAAAGTTTCAAGCTTATTTTGAAATATAGTATATCAAGCATGGTCAAAATTTGGTGGTCTATATACACAACCTAATACAATTTGTTTTTTGGACATTATGTCTCATTTCAAGCCAGATTAATTCCATACCAATTTCCTCATGATCATGTCATCATTTGAAAGGAATGCCACCCTTAATGTGGACAAGAAGTCCACCACCCTTTTGGAAAAGTTTCTTATCTTTGAAAACTGTAGTTTGGAATTTTATGTTCAGCATCATGAAAAAGTTCATGTAAGAAGGTTTCAGTGAATGCAAAATGATAATTACTGAATTATTTCCTAAAAGAAGTAGTTTGATTTCATCCAGATTTGAAATAAGATACCCGGTAATGAATGTTTAAATGGCAAATTTTGAGACCATTTTGCCTGAGCTACTTAATTTGATAGTTTTGATAGTTTTAAAATGAATGACATGGAATATATGAATTAAAATTTTCATTATCAATGTATGAACCATGATATTCCTCTACATTTTCTTCTTTACAGTGCCATAATTCATGACTATCTTGGAAGATTTTGTAATGAGTCTTGAAACATTACCATAAACTTTAGCAAACTCAGCAGATATTTCAGTAGCAGTCAAAAACATTGTGGTCACTTGGATTGATGGAAGTATTTAATGGGATTTCACCAGAGGGAATTCCATGGACATCATCACTCAGTGGGGTATCTGTAGTTTATTTTCTATCATTACTGGGAGAATCACACTTAGTTGATCTTGTCAGATGTTTTGAAGTTTCTGGAAAAATGTGTTTGGTTTTTAAACTTATGACCCCATCTTCATTGCTATTATCCTAATACTACATATTTGAGTTGAACATTTGAGTGTTTTGTCTTATGCCCCTAATGTGGACAGTCATGACACTTAATCCAGTGTATTATGAAGTTTAAAGCTGTTATGTCTAAGGTGGGAAGACACTTTATCGCTGTTCATAACAATTTATGCTTGGTAGAGAGTTTTATACTGCAGCTTGAAGGAACATATGTTTTTTCCCTGTATTCTGGATGGGTTTTGGAATAATTATTTTTACTGGGTTTTTTCTTTTATTTTCATAAGCCTGCTTATTTCATTGATGTGCTTTTGTGATTCTTCTATCGCAGTATGGACAAATTCTGTTTTCATACTTTTAATGTCTTCATGTACTGCTCCTAAAATATCAGTATGCATACTGTTTGAAGTAGCATAGCCATATTTAAGCTGCATAATTTCTGACAGGAGCAAATCTTTGTCTTTATTTAATTGTTTTACTTTCTCTTTCATTTTTGTGTTGTCCTCTTCCAGAATAAGGCAATGGCTTGATGTCTTACTGAGGTCATAACTGAATGTTTTATTTCTTTATCCAAGTTTCATAAATTTAGTCTTGAAATCTGATAGCTGTTCTTCAAGTCTGATGTGTTTATTCCTTGCAGACTCCTGTTTGGTTTTGAAAGACTCGTATTCCTTTGACTGTTTATTTGAATTTGCTGTCATTTGTGCAAGTTCTTGTTGATGCAATTTGTTTTTCCTCCTTATAGCTATCACATCTTTTTTCACTGACTTAAACTGCTCCTTGCAATTCAAAGACTTTGCCTGACTGAGTATCGGCCTGACTGAGTATCGGCCTTTGTGATGGCCTTGGGTAGCAATTTATTATTATTGCTTTCTCTAGCTAGCTCAGCTGGAATTTCCTGACCAATGTGGTCTTCAATTTCTAGTTCATGATGGGAGGAAGATCTTACATGAATTTCCCCAGAGTCAACTGGTGTAAAAACACTTATTTTCAAGTCTGAATTCCCAACTGGAGAGAGTTGTACATGACCCTCTGTTACATGAACAGTATAGCCACACAGAAGGTTAACAAAGACTGGTTTGGGGTGCTACTGGCATGCAAAATATTCTGATTGTTTCCATCATAACTTATTTCAGAATACATTTCTGCAGCTAGGAGCTGAAAATTAGTTTGTGATCTTTATAGTTAGGCCCTGAATAAGTAAGTGTTTGTGGAACTATAAAGAGTGACTGTAACTTTGTAGGACTGCAGATTTTCTGGTGAATTTAGAATTTTGAAGATCAAGCCACTATGCTTGTTATCAGTTCCTTGACCATATCCTGAGGTCAGCTTGTTCTGTTATTCTGATACAAACTTTATATTACAAACAGTTATAGAGTTTGTGTTGTACTTTAGACTGTAATTATCATGATCAACATTTGACAATTATTTTGTGGGAGTAGTGTAAATTTCATTTTTAGAGAATCCTGAGAAGCTGCTACCTTCAAGTGAGGTATCTTGAATCAAACACAATAGATGGATAGAGTCTTCCATGGTAAGAATTTAAAGGCAAAGTTTTATTTCTTTAGGTAATGTTATCACATTTCAAACAAAATGTAGATTAAGCCTTCTCAATACAATGCTAAGAAGTAACATTTGTTGTAGAAGTTTAGAACAAATGGTGTGAGATGTGTCCTCTGAATGGAGTGTGAAAATGAATCATAATCAGGACTGACTCTGTTATGCAAGACATCAATAGAATGTTTTACCAATAGGTAATAATTGGCAGTCTGATACAAGATACAAGAAATTTTATTTAATGTTGGTAGTCTGAGCAAAATACATAAAACATTAGCTCTGTATGAGTTATTTTACCAACATAACAATATTATTTCATAACTGAACAAACAGGTACACAGATACTACATGTTTACTGTGTAACAGTACACATGCAGACATTACATTGTGCCAATGGTAATAGCAGATTAAAAGACAATGCAACAGTAGATAAAAGACAATACAATAGTAGATAAAAGACAATACAACATTAGATAAAAGACAATTCAACATTAGATAAAAGACAATACAACAGTTGATAAAAGGCAATACAACATTAGATAAAAGATAATACAACAGTAGATAAAAGGCAATACAACAAGAAAATAAACTACAACACAGTAGTAGAAAACATGCAGATGCACAATTTTTTTTACATATATATGAACATATGTAAAACATCAAAGAGAAAAGTACAGTGAATAATCTGACTATGGAATATGAATATTTTATTGTTTAAAAGCATGCACAATGTCAGTGATTACAGCTAACAGAATACCACATGCAGCTCAAGATGATGAATGGGCAAGAGAAGTGACTTCAGGGGAAATGAGGGTGTATAAATTGAAAATAGAAGGTGGTAGTAGGATTTAAGTCTGACTATCTTGGTGAAGAAGTTAACCCTATAGCTGAAGTACCATTGACCGCTACATAGTGAACATTTACAGTGCGGTCCAGACCATGTCTCAATCAGCCACTTGAATTATTTGAAATTAGAGATTTGTTCTAAGTTCATTGGGCAGGCTGTTCCCGACTTTGGGAGCACAAAATTTGAAAGAGAGCTTACTATACCTAGTGG
>JAECUM010005582.1:0-52064 GCA_016617855.1 Megalonaias nervosa
TAAAAATTTCTCCAGTTCTTTTTTCTGTCTCTGTTTAAAATCCTCGACATACGGGAAAGAAGGAGAAGGTGGCGAAGGTGCTGGTACCGGAACAAATTATTGTGAAGAAGAGAGAAAATCCACTAAATCCCAATTACAATCGTTCTCTTCTGAAAGTAGGGCTGTGTTTGCTTTGGTAGCCGCTGCTATGCCATCGCTTCTCATCTCCACGGCCGGTGAACCCCAATTCATCGTCTTCTTAGTTCCGTCATGTTCTAACTCTGTAGCATCGATTCACTGCGCACAGACGCTAGCTCACCTATATAGAGAATGTGACGTCACAGATATCTGTCTTCGGATTGGAAGACAGACTCCTTCCTGTGACTGAATTTTGTAACGCGTGTTAGGATTGGTGAAAGAACTCAATCCGTTTCGATCCGCTCTTCCACTATAAATAACCGCGGTTCACTTCATTTCCTTCACCTGTTCTCGTCACAAGATGTGGACTAACGTAGAATCGGCTACCCTCCTATCGTCGATGCTGTTCAACCCGGACTATTCCATGTATGTCAAATCATCATGGGCTATCACCCAGATGACTGATGCAGCCTTTTGGAAACGAAGAATCTATGTGGAGAGATAAGGCTGTCTGAAGCTAGTCTTAATCTACGGTCCAGAGGTCAGACGAAGTTTTAGGAAGAGAAGAAGATTCGTGCGATGCCCTCTATGTTAACTGAATGGTGTTAACAAAAATCCAAAGGCCCTTCTCAGGGCCACTCCATTGCCTCGAAAAGATTTACTCTCTTGCCAAAAAAATATTTTAGTCAATATTTTGTATCATAGATTGATGTTCATAAATCTATGTTTGTGTATATATGTTTCTGTCTCTACACATGTTTCTGTGTCTCTCTCTATTGTATTTGTCCCTTGTTCCTAGAGTAGCGTGTATTCAGGTCAGCCCCTTGCCACATTGTTGCCAGTGTTCCACCCAATGGAGGTCAGCCACTTGCAACATTGTTGCCAGTGCCCAGTACCGTAACATCACCCCTGTTCCATTTCCACTTGTCGCTAGACAGGCCCACCCATGTTAAAACTCCTCATGTTATATTTCCCCTTGACGCCAAAGTGCCGGGACCCTGTCTGTAATGCTAATTCCCACTGACGCTATAAATCTTGACTCCATAGTGCAAAAGACCAAATTTAACAGAAAAGTCCCATTGACGCTTAGTCGCCCCCAGTCACTACTGTCGTTGTTTATGCATGGCCGGTGTTATCTTTATTATCCTACATATCTTTTGCAGTAGGGCTAAAGGTAACAAATAATTTTGATGATGAAAACTGACCTCACCAAGTGAAGCCAAAACGTATTACAGAACATTCGTAAATCTAGGAAAGGGATTTCGTCTTCTAAATCTGTTTTCTTCTATAACGCTACTTCAAACGCACTCAGTACAAGCGGGTTAAATCAGATCTTTGCTCAAACATGTCTCCTTCGAATTCGTCACCAAATAGAACTGAACGAAACCAGAAATTCAACTCTCCGCGACCGAACAAGTGTTTCAAAATTGGACTTTCAATTCTTGTTTCACCTTTATTAATTTGCGTCATTGAATAATGTGTTATTCCGGAACTGGGTTCTTTCGACTAGTTCTGAATAAAGTTCAGTTAAGCACAGAGGCTGAATTCAACAATTTCGCATTTTGTTAAGTGTTTACAAAAAATGCTTGTCCTGACATATGTTTATTTAACGAAGACCCAAGGAATGCTGATACTGGCTCAAATGCTGCAAGTATCTATCTCAGTGTGAATTCACCCACCCACCCGCGCGCGCGCGCTCGTGTGTGTGTGTGTGTGTGTGTGTGTGTGTGTGATTGAGCATTTATGTCCAACACTTTCAGGATTTCACAGTTGCTAACTATTGATGTCAGCTTCTTTTAAATGTTTGTTAACAGAATAATTCCACACAATGTTAAAAAATACATTATAAATTGTGAATAGGGTTTGTGTGATGGTGAAAGTAACGGTAATAAAGACAATGTGTACAAATTGCAAACTTTTCAAACTGCAATTCAAAGAAAAGTAATTGGGGATATTTAAGACTATTTATTTAATATTGTTTTTTTTTAAAAATGTTGTTACCATAGTTTACTGTTACCATGGGATCTAAATTGATGAAAAACTTCGCTTCTGGTAAGATGAGCTCATTATATCTCCAAGTAAGTTGGTAAATTCTGACACAATCACTCCTGACTTCCCAACCATACTATTTTGATTTTTACAATATTAATACCGAAACCTCAGATTTTAGAGAAGTGTGGAGTAAAGCCTTAAATTTTGCTTTTCAACTGAGCGGATTTCCAATGTGGTAGACGACGCGCCTTCTAGCTGCATATGTATGTATTCAAGATTCAAGATTTTCTTCTTCCATTTATTGTAAATAGTTGTAAACTTGTAAAGCAGAGGGAAAGTCGACGAAACATATTGACCCATGACATTGACCTTGAAGATAGGACTTCAAATACCTTGTAGTGGTGGTATATTAATATGCCAATCTTAAGAGCGTCATCTCAAACGGCTTTAAAGCTATAATCTAGAAACGGAAGGACGGACGAACGGACAGAAACGTAAATACCATTTTCTCTGCTTTCGCAGACAATAAAAAGCAAGACCACTTGAAACGTAGGAAAATATTTAATAACTGTCAAAATCTGACGAATAACTCTGAGGATTAAACACTTATTCTGATAAATGTGGAAATTGTCTCCAACAAAAATTAAAGTTTTTTTTTTTTTACTACTGTCGAGCAACGCGTTTTTTTTTTGCCTTTCATAAAAATTCCAAAAAATATAGAATATATGAGAAGGCTCAAAAAGCAAAAGAAGATGTTGTGACTCTTTTAAGATTAAGGAAAATCTGGATAATTATTTTAGCCTCACCAACGACTAACTATTGTATTTATAAATGGAACATGGATCACAGACGATTTGGTAAACAGTTTTATTGGTTTTACGTCCAGCATTCTTATGATGTTCATAATTATCGTTAATTTTATTTTCTTTCTTTCCAATTTTCTTTTTCTTTTTCCTTTTACTGTCTTTTCAAAAAAAACTATCTTTTCTATATATCCTTCCTATTAAAATATAAATCTGATCATATAAGAGTTATCGTAATACATGACAATTTGTTTGTTTCATGCCTTGAGTAATGAAAAACCCTGTTAGATCTTCGGATCTAAAATTGCATAGGTCAAGTTCCTTAGCCAAGAAGAAAATTTATATTTCTATTAGTGCACGAGACCATGAGGCAAGTACAATCGGCCTCGTTGTACTTCGTGGTACCTTCTGTAGGGAACACCCCAAACAGACAGTGCCATTTGGAATCCAGATAAAAGCACGGCGATTACACTGAATTCGTCTTATCTTTACCGTATTTATGTACTGATTGAACTCTGTACATTTTGTGGACACGAGTTTTGAAAAAATTATGAATGACTATAGAATGATTGAATGAAAGAAAGTGAAAGTGAAATGCCAACCCATAATAAACCGACATACTCTAAAAACTCAAATAATTCTTTGAGAGAGAGAGAGAGAGAGAGAGAGAGAGAGAGAGAGAGAGAGAGAGAGAGAGAGAGAGAGAGAGAGAAAACACATATTATATGGCTAATAATAGGCCTTTTAAGTGCATTGTGTCCCACAAGAGATAGCATTTATCTGGGGTTGGTTAGGGACAAGTGTAAAATGATAGCGATGATCTGTGCAGACTAATTTTTAAGTAGCCTAAGTGTTTTTGCTGTCACTGCTGCTTTATCGAAAGCAATTACAAAACCGCTAAATGCTTTTGCTCTCACTGCTGCTTTATCGAAAGCAATTTGGTTTTAAATGTCGAGCATTACTGGTTTAACTTCATTGATAAAATGCATAGTAAGTATCGACATCCAAAATATCAACACTCATTAGCCATATAATCATGTAAACTTTCATAAATTCAGCGCCTTCCTTTGAATTATTGTTTGCTTTGTTTGTTTCTGTGTTGTAATTGCCTTCGATAAGGACTCAACTATTGTTATTATTACTTTATTATTATTATTATTATTATTATTATTATTATTATTATTATTATTATTTCACTTGTAAAGTGATAATAACAATTTACGTAAATGTGTATATTATAAAGTGTATAAAAGTGAATTAGAACCGGGAAAATACCTATCATATGGATTATCATTTTTTAAGGAAGTTACTTCCTAGGTACTCAGTGCTGAATATAGATAGTGGTAGGCATAGCAGGATTGAGGGAAATAATAGATATTATGAACTATGCTGGAAAATAATGTTATTTGGTAGAAGAAGAATTCCAATTTGTTTGTGATTTTCCAGCTTATGACCATTTAAGAAAGAAATACTTTAATGACGCGTATTACCTCTATCCGTCTGTCAAAAAATTTGTCTCCCGAATGAGTCAGAGTAAAATATTTATTATAAGAAATCTTTGTTACTATATCAATTCGGCTTTTCGTCTTAGACAATCTTTGACAACTCATAAATAATGGTGAATGATATACTTAGTAGAAGTAACACCTTTATAATTTTATGCACAGATTATTTATAAGAAATGATGTTTGTATACTGATGTTGAACACCACGTTTAATTAATCTACATCGTGGCACACACTATATTTACTTGCATTTTGTAATATGGGCTTGTGGCCTAAAGTAATGTTATTATTATTATTATTATTATTATTATTATTATTATTATTATTATTATTATTCCACGAGAACAACAAACGCTAATTGGATATTAGATTAGATCAGACTAAAAGTTGCAGATATGTGTATCTAGCTGAACTCAGTGTCACCAAAGTCAATAGTTCTTATCTACGGAAGTCCATTTTATATCACATGTACCTCCTTTCCTACCTGGTTACCGTCACGTCGACCAGGAGCTTAAATTGCCACCGTGCCGAACCACAGCCACCTAAAATGGACAGATTTTAATGAAACTACTGTTAATACCGATTTTCCAAATACAAGCTAATGGAAGGTACGACAATATGTTAAATGGAGATTCATTAAAAATATAATGGTATTTGTTTATTATTCACTGAGATAATTTAATGCAGGATAATAAATTTACATTGAGAATTATAGTTGAGAATTAAATTTTGTGAAATGGACACGCACCGCCCTTAATCTGTCTACACACATAAATATTGTCAGAAAACGCAAACACACACACACAGACACACACTCTCACCATAAATAAATAAATAAATCAATATATATATATATATATATATATATATATATATATATATATATATATATATATATATATATATATATACACACACACATATATTCGTCTACAAAGACATACATGCTTGTCCGAATTTTGCATGAACACTTCTTCACGAGCGCATCACTGGAAAAAATGCTCAGTAAAGTTGTCTAAAGTCATATCTATTGTTCGACCATTGTGATAATTTTTACTGCTAACGTGCAATGGAACATCTTATTTCAGCGAAACAGCTTTGTAAATCCATTGGAATGCATAAATTATATTCTTATTTTAGCAAAAATGTTTTATAATATAATTGATACTCTATTTGTTTATTGGTATGAATGTGTTTTTTATTATTTATATTATTTTAATTTGAATAAAATTTTAAAGAATGAGCAAAAGAGAATGAACTCTATTAAAAAACTCAAAACTTCTCTCAATTAAAATTCTGTGAAACCATAATTTCACTTTTGACTTGAATTGCTGAGTGCCAAATTCAAGCATAACAAGCTGGAAAATTCCACATATAAAATTTGACCTTTGATCCGATTGGACAGATTTGGGAAGGGCAAGTTGAGTAAAAAAAACTTTATCAAAGATTTTACTATGGTTTTTGTCTTAATATTCCTCAAAGAAATTGCCTCTGGGAATTTAGTTGACGCACACATAATGGTCATCAAATATCGGTTTCCTGACTTGGTCTTAGGTAAGGGACCAACACAATCTACCATAATTCTGCTAAATGGTTCGTCAAATGCAGGAATAGGTTGCAGATGAGCCTTAGGTATCTTCTGATTGGGTTTTCCTACCATTTGACAAGTATGACAAGATCTACAAAATTTACAAACATCACTTTGACTTTTGGTTAGTAAAAGTGAGTCAAGATCTTGTTATAAGTTTTATTTATCCCTAAATGACCAGCCAGAGGAGTTTCATAAGCCAAACTAAGTATTTCCTGTCTGTAAGATTTTGGAACTACAATTTGGTAGTTCACTGACCACTCGTCACTAGCAGGTACCTCGGGAGGTCTCCATTTTCTCATAAGAATTCTATTTTTAATAAAATAACAGACAGGTACTTCAGTGACTTCAGTTTCACTAATGGCCCTCTGAAACAAATAGGAGATCTAAGGATCTTTTTCCTGTTCGACAACAAGTGATTGTCGTTGGTCACCCTGATTAGATAAAAGAGAATGAGTATTTAAAAGAGGATCACTGTGATCAATACCTTTTGATTGACCCAAATTAGGAGAGAAAGTGACCTCATGAAAAGCCTGACCAATACATGTGTCAGCTAAAGGAATACGTTTCTTATCAAAATCATTCTCAAGAGCTTTCTTTGCCATAGCTCTAGTAATTGCACAAGCTGAGTATAACTCAGGGTATTCTTTTTCAATAGGATCAGCTTTCTGATCCAAAGAAGGCTTGTCAGTTACAAGTGGATTAACCACAACCTTGTCTCCAACTAGGTCGTTGCCTTGTGACAAATGAATGCCCTCAACTGGTAAAGTATGCACTATACCGACTGTCACAGGTCCTGAAACTAAGTCTGATGACAAATTTACAGAATGGAGAGGAATATTAACAAAGCCACACTCTACTCCCTGAATGGGAACACTCTCATTAGAACAGGACTTCTCAGAAAAAGGCAAAGTACCCGATAACAAAAGACTCTGAGAAGCTCCTGTATCCCTTAAAATTTTAATAGGCATAGGATTGGCCAAATCATCCAAGAGTGATATAAAACCCTTCGATATGAATGGTTCATAATTCTCCATAATAAAATCAGACTGGGGTTTATTAGACCCAACAAATGTATTGCTTTCAACACATGACCGTGACCTTGACCTCTTAGAAATAAGAGCATTTGGGATAGGTCTATCTTGATTCTGATGCTTATATTTCAATTTGAAGCAATCAGAAATAACGTGTCCTTGTTTTGCAATAGGTACACGTAGGAAGAGACAAGGATTTTGAATCAAGTTTATCAGAAGCTTAATTTTTAGAAGTTGTGCCAGACTGAGTTTTAGAAGGAGTCGTATTAGGCTGAAATACCTTTCTACCAGTAGACTGCTGAGTGAAAGATTTGCTTACAACAGGAACTTTATGAGCTAAGGAATACTCATCAGCGGCACGAGCAGCCTTTTCCAAGGTTTCGATCTTATGCGCGTAAAGATACATCCTAATGTCACTATGGACACAGTTCCTAAACTCTTCAACTAACATGAGTTGTCTGAGGCTTTCGTAATCTTTCTTGACCTTTCTAGAAGAACATCACCTATCAAATTGTTGTGCTTTTTCCCATGCAAATTCGATATAGGTTTGGTCAGTTGATTTTCTAGAATTCCTCAATTTTTGCCGAAAAGCCTCGGGGACTAACTCATAACCCTTCAAAATACAGTCCTTAACCACATCATAGTCAGCACTCTGCTCTAGTGACAGTGAAAAATAAATATCACTAGCTCTACTAGTAAGTACAAATTGCAATAAGAGAGTCCAATGCTCCCTTGGCCACCTCAAATTGTCAGCAACTTTTTCAACACGAATAAAATATCTATCTACTTCTTTGTCTCTGAAAGGGGACACTAACTTTATATTTCTATAAACATCAAAAGTAGGGGAGTGTTTTCCTTTGCCAGCTCTAATTCTTTCATTCTAATTTGGAATTCCCTTTCATCCTTCTCTTTTTTGCATTTGCATATCTAATTTTCTTTCTCAATTGCATTTGTCTTTCTTCCCTTCTTTCTTTAAATTGTAACTCCATTACTTCCATTTCTTTTTCCTTTTGTATCTTGTTTTATCTGAAACTGAACCTGTCTTATCTCTAATTCCAACTTTTTTTTAGCTGGACTTCCATTTTCAAAATACCCAAACTCTCCTGGGTAAAATTTGAAAACAAAATTCTCTATTTTTGATGATATTATGGAAAAAAACCTGTTGTTTTCACTAATGATTTCAAGCAAAATGTATAATGGTACTTGTGATTTAAAAACTAGGGGAATTTAAATTTCAAAAAACAATTTTCTGAAATATTTAGCCAAAATTCATATATCCCAAGGACGAGCAACCCAATTTTCTTTTGTTACGTGTAGGCTCGTGCAAAAGAAAAGAGTGAAGTCAACAAGCTTTGTAAATTTTAACAAAATAATTTATTTCCCTAGAAAACAAGGTAAAAATATGAAATAGGACTTACGGTTTGTGAATATAATCCAAAAATTAATCCTAGAATTGAAAAATATAAGTCCTATCAATAAACAGTTCTAATTGAATCCAGGTTCGAATCTCTATGAAATTCCAATATGGAAGGCGATGACGTCAGATGAGGTCGTTGTACAAATGGCAACAATTCCTCGTTGAAACACAATTTATAATGTTCTGTTTAGAATTCCAGAATAAATTTCCACTAAACGTCTTTGTCCCAGAATTTTATAAAAAAAAGAGCACTTTTGTAGTTTTCTAGAGAATAAATTATTAAATTCCAAAAAAAAAAAAAATAAATAGATGAACTTCAGAACAAACTAGCATCAACAATAAAATACCCTGAGCTCTGAGGTATAAAAATTACGACTGAGAAATCTACTAGAGAGCGTCTGTTTTAAGCTGCGATTTTAGATCACATGGTGGCTCACGTGATGGGCTACTTGATCACTAATTTGAACAGCGCAGTAAAAGAAAAATGCCAATTATCACGTAGTCAAGAATAGCCCTATCTAAGAATCAAATGAATTTAAAAATAAAACTGTTTACAACAGAGCTAACACGTAAGCTGAACATGACCTTGGTAATAGCCAATCGTTTCACTCGATGTTTACAAAAACTATGAACCAAGGTGAGTTAAAAAATAGTGCTTAAATCATACTTTTGCGTACTAATCAAGTCAACAGAAGACTGAATTTTTTTTCCAAAATATCAAATCCCTTGAAAATAATCATTACAATAAAATGTAATGAAACAAAATTAAAATAAAAAAGAATTTAAAACTAACGCACAAGTAATTAAATTACATATTCATAACACCATTTTAAATAATTTCTACTGAATAAAACTATGTGATCAAAAGAATCTCAAATGGGTAATGATGTAATATTAGGTAAAGATTTAATATTAAATATATTTATGAAACTCGCCAATGCTCGCAAAAGCTGAACATTATTCAACACGTTTCATAAATTCAATATTAAACCGTTACCCATTTGAGATCCTCTATTTATGGAACACTGGGCTGATGATGTTACAAAGTAGCACGTGGCGGTCGTCATAATATACAGATGATGTCACAATGAAGTGCATCTAAGCCATCATCGACAATCGGTGGGGGGTTGGTTGGTTGGTTGGTTGGTTGGTTGTTGTATTGTTTTGTACGGATTTGAATTTGTGATAAGAGAAGTACGACAGCAAAATTCAGTCTGCTTATTCGTGTCTTCATCCACGGAAATGATCATCCAGGGGTCAAAACAGTCTTACGACAGCAATATATTTTGAAATAGTTTAAGCTGTGAGGAGTGCTACGTATGGAATGACGTCACTATTGTTTGAACGACGTCACTGACCTTCCAGTCAGGAGACAGATATTTTACTAGTTACCGTCCTATGATTTTCGCTTGCCAATTTAGACCAATTACCAGCCAAGCATGTTACCTGACACGTGCACTGGTTGGTACACGAGCGGTGAAAGTGGCATGGAGTTGTCAGCAAAATCCTCGCATAGGTCTAATAATTTTGGTCTCAGTTTTTTTGATGACATTTACGGTACAGAGCATTCAATAATCATGATTACTTTGGTTAAACTATATTAGTATTAAAGTTTAGAACAACAATTCACATTTAAATTGAGTAAACACACCTACATGATCACGTTGACATACACTTTAGACGCTGTAGATTTTATAACTTATTATTTATTTCGTAATGAGATATTGAAAAGTAACGGCGTACGAAACATTTATATCGCCACAGTGGCGATAAAAGTGGTTTCGCCACTGCGGCCACTTCACACCTCCAGCGACACGCTTTTCTCATTAGCCTCAATGTATCCTATATTTCCATATTTTAGGCCTATATAATTTGGCTGGATCTCCCCCCACTTTCCATTAGGATGAACATATTTTAAAATATAACACTGCATTTATGTAAACGCTAAGGATTAACAAGAAGTAGGCTTCAAGTATGAACTTATTTTGAAAAATGTTTTCCACACCAATCGTGCAAACTTTCATTAACGGAAGTTATATGATCTATTTAGTCAGCTATACTTTCATAGGACCAGTTTTCGTTGCTAACCAAATGTTGTCATACTCCTAGTATTTCTCGAACTGAAGCAAATTTTTACATATTATGCATACCTTTAAAAGTACTTTACAAAATGTTTTGTTTTTATATAAAACTATGCATAATAGGTCAACATTCGCGTCCATTGCGAGATGTTTGGGCAAAACTCTAGATCATATACAATATACAAATTATTTAATTACACCCCCTCTTCCGATAAATAGATCTTAACTATGTCAAGACTGAGGTATACGTTTACCTAATTAGTGAGAAGGTGTCATAAACAACTGCATAAAAAAAGAATTAGAAAATGTAGACTTCGAGTATTAACGTTTCTATTTGTAGTTTTGCACATGTATCGCACTAATTGTCAATGACTGAACTTACGAGACCTGTTTTTTATTTGATAATTAGTTTCACCAAAACGGTATACCTGTTACACTTCACGAAAAAATGTACTACTTTTTTTTAAGAAAAAAAACTACTAATTAAAAATAGCAATTAATTTTAAACCAGAGATTTTAACTCTCATCGCAATCAGAATGCTATTTGAAAACGGTTAGAAATAGCGGATAGATGTGTATTAGTTGCAAAACGAAATTAAGTGACAATCGAAATTTGGGTGCATCGTTTATTTCCCGACTTAGATTGCAAGCTTGTCAAACTATTCATATTTGAAGGCAGAAATAAACAAATTAAATGAATCCAAATCATTGTATATAATCGCATAATCAATATTATATTTTGGTTAAAGATGTTACGACTTAAAACCTGGCGGAGACGACCGCTCTGAGATGTTTCTACAGCAGCCACATGCCAACAACGTTCATCGTATCAGCCCGGACAAAGAACGTGTTAATGAAAACAAAATCTCATGCGAAAACAGTCATTAATTTGACAACGTGCTGTCTGAGACATCATTATGTAGGATCTAACTTTGTAAGATAGTCGCTATCACAAAATTAATTTAAAGCTTTCTTTTTATCGAGGTAGTAATGCATTCGTTAATCGCATTGGCACAGAATGGAGAAAAAGTCCATGCAAATCAATAGATTTTTCATTAAAAAGTATATATTAAACAGAAAATCTACATTTGTTGCTGCAGATATAAGCAAATATTTCACTCGTGAGGTGGAAACATTTTGTACTGTTGTGGCTTTGCAATTCATGACAAGAAAATTTCAACAGTAAATATTTCTTTATAACATGGACCCCACACCGCGGATATCCTTTATTTTTCATAAGAGCATTGCACTACATAGAGCGGCCAATATCACGAATAACGTATGCAATTCAACTACATCATAGGTGGGGGCTGCTGTAGAGGCAGCTACCCCCACCGAAGTCGCATTTCATGCTCTCTAAGAATGCTGGCGTGCTGTTCTGGACACACTACCATATTAAAATATTAATGTTTTAGGGAGACAAAAAATGACAAGTGTAACAATTTTTTCATTGTTTCAGCCTCATTAAATATGCTAACATTTTGATTAATTCATTATACTGTTTTTAATGCATGATTTTGGTCCCTGGTTTCGCATTTTGCGTGCAGTTTGAAATGTATGTAAAAAGTATCCCCAGATTTTACCCACTTATAACACTTATTATAACAAAACAAACACATATATTCTAGAAGAAGTTTAAAGAACCTATAATTTTCATTATTTTTATATCTGATTGATGTGGTTGATTTCAATTAGAGAGTACACAGTCTATGAAAATTTATTTCAAGGACAGGCATAGTTAGTATAATTTGTGCTATTGTAGGTATATTTCCAGAACACAAATAGGTAGTCATTTTCATCAGACAGTATAATTTGTGCTATTGTAGGTATATTTCCAGAACACAAATAGGTAGTCATTTTCATCAGACAGTATAATTTGTGCTATTGTAGGTATATTTCCAGAACACAAATAGGTAGTCATTTTCATCAGACAGTATAATTTGTGCTATTGTAGGTATATTTCCAGAACACAAAGAAGTAGTCATTTTCATCAGAAGTAGTCATTTTCATCAGACAGTATAATTTGTGCTATTGTAGGTATATTTCCAGAACACAAAGAAGTAGTCATTTTCATCAGACTATAATTTGTGCTATTGTACGTATATTTCCAGAACACAAAGAAGTAGTCATTTTCGTCAGACAGTATAAAAATTTGTGCTATTGTAGGTATATTTCCAGAACACAAAGAAGTAGTCATTTTCATCAGACAGCACATAGTTTTCCTAATAAAGATCAACAGTAACTGTCAGTTGTTAGAGCTGTAGAGTAAGCAACTTTCTCTGTACTTTGGGGATTTCACATAATACCAACCCACCAGAGGTGAATTTATTCTATACAGAGAAAGGGGGGTGGGGGCTACAAAGGTTAACAAAATGTTTCTAAACGTGTACCCGGTTACAATAATCGAGGCTGTGCCGTTAGAAGGGTATGATTAGAAAGTACTATAAGAAGCATGTTTTTCATTCACGCTATGTCTGTTAATTATGACAGGATTCAGTTTGTAAGACATGTCGTTTCGAATATGTCTGACAATTTAGCTTAAACATCTTTAGGGTCATCATGGTATTCTTTCCTACTGCTACGCACATGTACATGATGAAACAAATAGATAATGTAACCGGGTGTGTACCATTTCTCGTCAACTTTGGTCTTTTCCTTGAGATACTACATTCGAAGTGAAAAATTATAAAAACTTTAAGAAAAGAATGAGTAGAAAAATCCTACTAAACAATGTTCTTGAGATACAGAAATATTTCTTTAAAATTTGAATGAGTATTTCCTGCGTAACTGACAGCCACGTGTACACCGTTTATCAGTTTTGACAGTCACATATGTACACCTTTTATCAGTTTTGACTATCTCGTATGTACACCCTTTTTCAGTTTTGACAGCCACGTATGTACACCGTTTATCAATTTTGACAGTCACGTATGTTTGCGTACACATCTTTTATCAGTTTGTAAACGTTTGCAGGCTGTAAATAAACTGAGCCGTTTATTTACACGTGCAAACTTTGCTGGCTTATGAGAGAGGAAGGGAAAGGGATGGGTAGGTTAAGCAAGCCTTTGAGGCTGTATGTGGGTGAATGGGAGGTATTCTTAGCTGGCTATTCGTTTTTAATACTATTATATCGGGGATTTTTTTCCCCCTACAGTTCCTAATGCATTCTGGTCATTTTTATTGACTCATTCCCAGAACATGCTTCTAGTTTTGCACTTCGCAAACCCAGTGCCATTTTGTTGCTTGGTAACGATTTGTTTGCTCGCAAGTTGACACCGCTTTCTGTTCAAATGACCTAAACCACAATTTGAGCAACCGCTGCTGTATTCTTTAAAGCTGGGGAAAAGAAAAATAGTTTCGGACATGCGCAGTGTCGAATTGTGAACCAGTTTATTGCATTTGCAAACTATTCCTAAATCAATTACTGTTTTACCTTGATAATTTCTAATCGCAAATCCACAATTATATGCGACGGACAGACGTAAAGAAAAAGTTTCAACATATCACTTTTCTTGTCGATGGTTTCCAAAATTTTTTTAAAGGGATATCATCACTAATCTTCATAACTGAAAATCGACACAAAATGTATAAAAAAAAAAAACAAAAACAAACAAAAAAAAAACCCATACCAAAATTTGTAGTAAATAAAAGTAATCTTTGCCTTGTCACTATCTGCCAAGTTATTGCCACCATAACTTAGATTAGACTGAAAACCATGAAAACATGTCTTTAAAATTTCCGTGTTACAAAAAAGGCAGCATTTGATTCCCCTACTGTTTACAGAGAGAACATCTTGATTAGGTCCTTCCGTCCCTCCGTCCGTACATCCGTACCTCGATTACACAAAACTACTTGATATAGACAAAACAAAATTTGGTAGGCATGTTTTCGTGTACATGACCCGATGGGATTTTCATGCTCGTAAGTATTATAAGATTTTCATGCACCTAAGTATTATAAAACTTGTGGAATTTAACATTTTTTCGGGGGGGGGGACCTTGCTAGCACATTGCGTAAAACGACTTGACAGGGACAAACACAAGTTGGTGGCCATATTTGCAGGTATATTATGATTATCTGTTTCGATTTTCAGACTTCTAAAGCAAGTCTTTATTTTTAAATAAAATTTTGAAGGTAGACTATTTTTGGCCCATGTAGATGATTTGATGAGATTTTCATGTCACTAAGGCAATTTTTCCCATTGTACGCCATTTTTTAAAAACTCACTCGACTTTGAATGAGTTGGCTCTGTTTGTGTGATTTGGAATTATTGGTTGCTTTAACAATATTTCAGTAATATAGCTACAATGTTTGCAGAGTGACAGTTTATAGTGATGTCTAGCACTGGGGTATCATGCCACAGACATGTGGCATCATGTCCCACCCAGACACATCATCCTGACACCAGGCCAACCAGTCCTAACACTAACCTCTTAATGCTGAGCGCCAAGCGAGGCAGCTGACTTGAGTCAGGGTTCGACTTATTTGACTAAAAATGGAGATATAAATGTTTTACAAACATTAATCATGTTGTTCTGCTCATCTGTATATCAATATTTTCTTTACTAACATATATGTAAGAAAGAGATCTCATCGAATTTCTGAAACCATGGTGTAAAAAGGGGAGAATAAATAAAGGAACAAACACAACTTTGTTTTGATCAAAAACCATGTTTCCTTGTATGTGGAGGAATATCCTATTCGGACGTTCCACTTGCCCACGACGAACATGTTCCTCGTCAAAACACACACAAGATGTTTTTCTGTTCTTTTCCATTACAGTACCTCATTTTTGCTTATTGCTTTTCATTCTTTTTTCTCTTTCTTCCCACCCTTTCTTTTGTCCATAGCAGAATCTCTTCACGTTAGATTTATAATTCAGTCGAGGTCGCAAGAGTATGAAAAATTCACTTCATTGTTGTTTTTGAATTGAAGTAAGTCTAACGGACGAGTGGAAATCTCTGTCTTTCCATTAGGGGTACTGAATGATCCGAAGTAAACTTTGGTGTACAAATTCAAAAATCAGGTTGTAACTTCCACCGTAAGTAGGCAATTAATCCAAATTTGTGCTTGAGGCTATGACATAGCCACTTTAGTCAAAATTAGGCGCATTGAAACCAGATAAGAAAACTACGAACCTGAAAAGTCGTTATCTTTTTCGGTCTTTATACCGATTAAACTATATAGATATGTGGGTAGGTGCAGTTTTAGTTCTTTTCAAAATAATTGTTAAGAATAAAATAAGATAATATATTTTTAAAAAAGACATCACTCGTTCTTTTCCTTCTTATCGAAAACAGTTAAGCGACCTAAAGCTGTATCGGTAGCGAATACAGTAAACGTTATCTTAGAAACACAAACAAGTTGTTTAACAATAGAAATGTTACCCGAATTTAAGTATAAAACGAAAATAAAAAATTAGTTCTTTTCGAAACTCAACATTGTCATCATTGCTCTTTTTTACGAGGAAATAAATGATTCGTTGCAACAAAGATGAGAGCAACGTCAAATAGCGTAAAGAATAAGATTGACACTTGATTGTAGGTTTTAAACATAGAGTCCTTTAGGTTACGAAAGCTTCGTACAGCTGTCTTTTTATTACATACTACATACTTGTATATGACATAATAACCAGTTCGAGTGAAAATGCAGCATTTTCCATTCTTGTTCTGTAATGTTTCAGTTGGTGTAGGAAAGGTTTGGTCTTGTTTGGTTTGGTGTTTGACGCCACAGGAACACACGTAGGTTATTTAGCGCTGATGCAATTGGAGTAGAGCGTCCTGTCTAAGGACACGCAAAGGTTGCCGATCCGTGCTGATCCGATGGTAGGATTCGAACCCCACACCATTCCGATCGCGAGAGCTTCTGCGTCAGAACACAGATTGAAATAATTATAAAATTAACCCTAAACGTGCCAACAGTTCTCATTTTTCTTGTAGAGCCCTAGTGAAAGGAAGCGAGATACAATTTACATACTAGTCAGATTTGAAACTGTGACAAAAAAGCGTTCTTAATGTTTTGATCAAAATATTTAATTAGGTTATATTACCTTAACACATGTATTTTGGTATCCATACCAATTCTTGTATTATCTTATTTTCAAAGCTAATTCACTCAGCAACACTTGTCAGCTTGTTTGACGTGGTGGTCTAGGTCATAAACTTGAAAGATGTACATTTATGTTGAAGTTTTAATTTGTCTACTCCTCCAATTCTTGTCAGTCATACACAGAATGTCTCATAAGGAATCAGTGACAGTTTATTAAGCAAAACACAGACGCTCATCCCATCTATTCAATGTGGACTCTTGAATATCAATGGTCAACATGCTGATGCAAAAATAATTTGTGTGTACTTTTATATACAGGCTTTATCATTGTACGGAGTTTACGGTATACAGTTTCATGTATCACACGATATAATTGAATGTAAGGAAAGATAAAGGCAATAGAAGATCATCGAGAATCAATAAGCATGAATCTAGTGTATAGAAGATAACTGCAAAACGTAGCATCTTCAATGAAATTTATGTTTACGACAATATTTGGATAGCGTGGGGTCTAAATGCAGAAAATGGCTTTTTTTGTGTAAAAAGGCGTTATACCCTTTTTACATTTACTGTCACTCCATGTAATCTAACGTAATGTTTGCTAGGAACTGCAGTGGTCACCGCACTGAAAAAATGACCTGCTTCAAATAAAAGTAGCGTTATAGCAATAATTTTAGTATGGAGTCAACTTGCAGGCGCTGGTCGTGTTGTGAAAAGTTAATAAACCATTTCTAAATATACTACGTCTCTGCACATTATAACACTCAACCCGTCAGGAACTGTAAGGGAAACCACACTGAAAGACAACTACCTATTTAGATTCAGGGTTCTAGATATGTTGTTTTTTTCCGCTAAATGCAATTTCTTAGCGCAAGATACACTATACATGAGCATAAATGGTGGAGGTATAACTCGGGAAAACCCCGGTAAGAACCACTGACACACGGGAAACTACTGGCATGCTTTCTCACATACCCACATTTGCCGAGCCTGAGACTCGACTCCGCGCAGACAGAGGTGAGATGGTAGTGATCAGTAAAGGTAGGCGCTTTAAACCACTCGGACACCAGGGGCCCCGGTTTTAGATATTAGTACTTCAAATTCAGCTTAGTAATCTAAAAGAATTAATTGATATTTATACAACTTTGGGTATATGTCACAAATATAAATGATTTGCAATAAGGTTTTGGTTAACTATTTTTTTTTCTTCGATGCTATTATCCAATATTTGTTTCTGTTCACACTATGAGTGTATCATTGCAAAGCAAAGGAATTGTTTTCTGCGATGCACTCACTGACAGCTTTGACTTGGTTCAAGCACGAATACGTACGATTTGCTTGGAGATTTTTGTAGAAGTTTTGTCATTTGCTGGCATTACTCTATCATTTATTCTGTTCATACAGTAATTGGGATTTTTCACAATGAAGAAAAGACCATTTATTCTTCAGTGCAATAGCTCATCCATCTGCCCTCGAAGACAACTTCCCAGATTTGTGTTAGGATCTAATATAAATTTGCAAATTGCTTATATTTTGACACTGTTTTAATGATAAGAATGCTTCAATGCTATTTTTATATCCATGCTACTTATTTTTTCAGATTTTTAGAGTCAAAAATTAACGACGGCATGCAGATTTAGACATGTAAACATCAACATTAGAGGCTTCGAATAAAGGTAAGTATACAGCAATGCTTTTAATATGGTTTTCTAGGCCCCGACCTTTTCTTCAACTTGATAAGCGTCAACCTGTACACGTATTACTACGTCACGACTTCAAGGGACTGAAATAGTCACCGCACTAAGACCCACTTACTTGTTTTGATGCAGATAGATATTTACAATTCATCATAATGACAGGTAAGAAAACTATTCAAGTAAAGAACTTTATTTTTCTAAAACTGAACTTATATTAATACATATCAATACTTGCGTCTAAGTCGCAGGCATAGCAAACTTGAGTTTAGTCTTTTGTAAACAAACTTTTATTTGCAGGTATTTCATATTCCCCTTCGTGGATTATGTACATACTTGAGACGCCTCATTACAAAGCAAATATTCTACGTTCTGCAACACATTCATTCAGCGAATCGACTTTGGGTGAAGCTAAAACGCATATAAGATGTATTAATTCAAATGTTCAATATTTGTTGAAAGAGAAACTGATGCTAAGTTTCATATCTAAAATCAGGCAGTCCACCTAGGACACAGTGTCAATAATAGTGTCATATCTAAAATCAGGCAGTCTACCTAGGACACAGTGTCAATAAAAATCTAAAATCAGGCAGTCTACCTAGGACACAGTGTCAATAAAAGTGTCATATCTAAAATCAGGCAGTCTACCAGGACACAGTGTCAATAAAAGTTTCATATCTAAATCAGGCTGTCTACCTAGGATACAGTGTCAATAAAAATCTAAAATCAGGCAGTCTACCTAGGATACAGTGTCAATAAAAATCTAAAATCAGGCAGTCTACCTAGGACACAGTGTCAATAAAAGTGTCATATCTAAAATCAGGCAGTCTACCTAGGATACAGTGTCAATAAAAGTGTCATATCTAAAATCAGGCAGTCTACCTAGGATACAGTGTCAATGAAAGTGTCATATCTAAAATCAGGCTGTCTACCTAGGATAGAGTGTCAATAAAAGTGTCATATCTCAAATCAGGCAGTCTACCTAGGACACAGTGTCAATAAAAGTTTCATATCTAAAATCAGGCAGTCTGTCTAGGATACAGTGTCAATGAAAGTGTCATATCTCAAATCAGACAGTCTGTCTAGGATACAGTGTCAATAAAAATCTAACATCAAGCAGTCTACCTAGGATACAGTATCAATAAAAATCTAAAATCAGACAGTCTAACCAGGATACAGTGTCAATAAAAGTTTCATATCTAAAATCAGGCAGTCTACCTAGGACACAGTGTCAATAAAAGTTTCATATCTAAAATCAGGCAGTCTAGATAGGATACAGTGTCAATAAAAGTGTCATATCTAAAATCAGGCAGTCTGCCTAGGATACAGTGTCAATAAAAATCTAAAATCAGGCAGTCTACCTAGGATACAGTATCAATAAAAATCTAAAATCGGGCAGTCTACCTAATATACAGTGTCAATAAAAGTGTCATATCTAAAATCAGGCAGTCTAACCAGGATACAGTGTCAATAAAAGTTTCATATCTAAAATCAGGCAGTCTACCTAGGACACAGTGTCAGTAAAAGTGTCACATCTAAAATCAGACAGTCTACCTAGGACACAGTGTCAATGAAAGTGTCATATCTAAAATCAGGCAGTCTACCTAGGACACAGTGTCAATGAAAGTGTCAAATCTAAAATCAGGCAGTCTACCTAGGACACGGTGTCAATGAAAGTGTCATATCTAAAATCAGGCAGTTTACCTAGGACACGGTGTCAATAAAAGTGTCATATCTAAAATCAGGCAGTCTACTTAGGCCACAATGTCAATAAGTGTCATATCTAAAATCAGGCAGTCTACCTAGGACACAGTGTCAATAAAAGTTTCATATCTAAAATCAGGCAGTCTACCTAGGACACAGTGTCAATGAAAGTGTCAAATCTAAAATCAGGCAGTCTACCTAGGACACAGTGTCAATAAAAGTTTCATATCTAAAATCAGGCAGTCTACCTAGGACACAGTGTCAATGAAAGTGTCAAATCTAAAATCAGGCAGTCTACCTAGGACACAGTGTCAATAAAAGTTTCATATCTAAAATCAGGCAGTCTACCTAGGACACAGTGTCAATGAAAGTGTCAAATCTAAAATCAGGCAGTCTACCTAGGACACAGTGTCAATAAAAGTTTGCAAACAAGAAGAGATGCAATACTGAAGAGAATCTGGAAAGTATTCCGTTTTAAAATTTCACTCTACGAAATGTACCAATTGCAAACGTTGCTTTTATACTGTGATATCCAGTTCTGAATTTATTGTGTTAAATATTTATACAATATAGGCCCTGATATGAACATGTTAGAGTACAAAGAAAAGTATGCTAAGAAAATAGATGAAAACCTCTGCAAATCTGCCAATATTCACACTTTTATTTTTGTTGCCCCACCCTTTCTGTCCCATCCACCCCATGCCCGGTTTGCATTCATGATTTCAAACCTTCGTTTTCATATAGTTATCATCGTGAAACAACACACCAAATATGATCACCCTCCTTTTGATATGTGCAAATGGAGTTCAGTTTACAAGAACAGTCAATATTATCTATGCAGATGTGACATTTGACCGCCCAAACTCCTGCTCAATAGAGCGCTTGATCCAAAATAGAAAATTTCATTGGCATTTATTCATCCTATTAATGTACCATATCAAATATGATCATGTTCCTTCAGTATGTGTAGACAGAGTTCAGGTTACAAGAGGCGACCATATTACATACAAAATCTTACCTATGACGCCTTTTCCTACAGAGAGGGTGCATCAATGATCCGCAATCTTTGAGGGCATTTACTCACCCTAGGGAATTATCACATCAATGATCCGAAATCTTTGAGGGCATTTACTCACCCTAGTGAATTATCACATCAATGATCCGAAATCTTTGAGGGCATTTACTCACCCTAGTGAATTATCACATCAATGATCCGAAATCTTTGAGGGCATTTACTCACCCTAGTGAATTATCACATCAATGATCCGAAATCTTTGAGGGCATTTACTCACCCTAGTGAATTATCACATCAATGATCCGAAATCTTTGAGGGCATTTACTCACCCTAGTGAATTATCACATCAATGATCCGAAATCTTTGAGGGCATTTACTCACCCTAGTGAATTATCACATCAATGATCCGAAATCTTTGAGGGCATTTACTCACCCTAGTGAATTATCACATCAATGATCCGAAATCTTTGAGGGCATTTACTCACCCTAGTGAATTATCACATCAAATATAATCATTCTGTTCAGTGAAGGAGTTTCGGTTTCAAGGAGTGCCTATTCTGCTCAGATCTTAAAACACGAATGAATAATTTCTAGAAAAAAAAACAAGATTATATAGTCCTCTTCTTGACCTGAGGTCACAATTAACAACATTTTATAATAAAAACTACCTTGTAGAAGTTTCCTAATGTTTACGAGATATTTATAATTAGAATACAAAAAGTGGTAACCACAAAATGTCCTTGACAAAAATAATAATCCTAATAGTTAACCCATAATCATAGGAAACTATTTGCTATGTATTAGTTGTTTACATAATTTTAAAAAATCAGTGATTCAAGTCAAGTGGAAAATGAACTTGATATTGGACAAGGTCAGTCAAAAATATGATTTTCCACAGCATATAATACAATTAAAAAAATTAAAAGAAACTAACTGACAAACAATGCAATTTAAATATACAGAACACCATAAACGATAACCCTCTCTCAGTCGATGTAAATGGAGTTGGGGTCAAGAAAAAACACTTACACTCTATCGGACAGACATGACCAATCACAATATATTCGCATAAGTTACAAAAATAAAGCAATAATTTCTTGTTTTTATTTGTAAAGTGATATTGTGATGCATGACTGATTATATATGTCTTACTTATGAGATGATTTGATAAGTCATCTACCGCTACTACTACTACTACTGAAATGGCTACTTGTTATATTGCTTCTGCTGCTACTACCACACTAACTGCTGCTGCCTCTTCATACCAATACTACTACGACGACAGAAACGACGCCGAGAACGACGTCAATATATTACTTGGAAAAAGAAATTGGCTTGGGGCAAAGCATAACAAATATGTGAATGCGTTTGAAGCACATAGTTCCATATTTTTAAAATTATTTTTGTTTATAAAAGGTAATGGCAAATACCAACATCTGCTATCAGTGGAAAGTGACAGCGAGGAAGATGGAGAACAAGACACCACTCATTTAGCAAACGCCTCAAATGTTCATGTTTATTTAAAAGATACTGCAAATCTTATCGAAGACAAAAGAGGCTCAAAAGGAGCAGAGTACAAATTTGCTAAATCCCGGAAAAATCGAAGAGAGGATTCCTTTTGCACGGGGCCTCGTGCGGCTCTACTGCTGGCTATTATATTGCTGTGTTTTGGTGTAGGGTACATGACTGGTGTTCTGACAACATGGAATCCTCTGCAACTATTCCGATCAAAGAACGAGACCGTTCTGCACAAAACATCGGCAAACTGGCGCGTAACAATGGCGGACTGGGGTGAGAATTTCTATATTTGTAAATGAAAATTATAATTATTCCGTAGTACCATTATAAGGAAATCTTGGCTTCATTAAACATATTTGGCTTCATCATTTAGCGTGCTTGAGAATCTCACTCCCCTTCCAAGAATTAGGTAATTACAATTACTCCGAAAGTAAACGGAAACCAAACATACAGTGAAACTTAAACAATAATTTAAAAAAAAAGAACAAGAAAATAAAGCAAATACTTTTGGCTTCTTTGAGAGTGATTACACAATAGGTCTTAACTGGGGATGATTTGTGTGTGTGTGTGTGGGTGGGTGGGAGGGTAATTGAAAGAAGCGTAATAACTATATTTTGCTAAAACATTATTTTTGACGATACTGTCCAATAGATTTTACAATATATAAATGTTCTTTGCTTAAAATCCTACTCTTATCAAAACCAATCTATTTCTCTCATTAGGTACGGAGTCAGCTATACGTCTAGTTGACGCTGATGGTGACGGTCTTCTTGACATCGTTATCGGTCTTGCGCTAGGAAAAGGCGTTAGTCAAATGTTAACAGACGAGACTATGGACAACTTCTGCCAGAAGCAAGGTAAAGCTCCACATTCAGCTCTTGAACAACCACGAGACTGTATGTTCGTCTATAATATTAAACACCAATATTTTTCCCTTCCTTTATTGTATCGGTTAAATTTTTTAAATTAAAAAAATAAATTTTTAACCTGGCAAGCAAACTATGAAGTTGTTTGCATTTTGTATCTTAATTGTATATACCGGGATCTCATACGATGTGTTTGGTTCAGACGTTTGTCAGAGGGAGCAGTTCAGAGTCTATCTTAAGTACACTAACAAACTTGCAACCTTAAAAAAGCGAAATAGTCGTTTGCACAGATCGAATACAAACTGAAAAACTTACGTCCAAAATACATACAAGCTTTATTAAATCGACAAAAAGTACGCCATCGGCACAAGCAATATCGACGTTCGAGTACAGCTGATGTAACATTATTACAGGTCAATGTAGTTGAAATTGACTGGATATGTATTTATATATATTATTTCACTAATAATAAACAGAATTTAATTGCATACAGAAGTGATGTTGCAACTTTTTTCTCAGTATAGAGTACGTCTTTGTTCTTGACAGGAAGAAGCCTTACTTTAAACAATCAAAGACTATATTTATTGTTTACCAGGTCTTAGGCCTCCCTGTGCAGGTTCAGTGGTGGCACTAAGGGGATTTGATGGCAAGCTTCTCTGGAAGGCAGATGCTTATGGCGAGATCTTTGCTCTGAACTGCCATGGCATCGATGCCAACAAAGATGGCGTTGATGAGTGCATCGCCAGTGGGCGTCTGGCAGACATGAGACTAGTGAATCCAAGAAACGGTACTGTACAAATGATTCGTTCTATTAAAAAATGAAAATCTTTCCCAATGGAAAATAAAACTTAGAGGGCAAGATTGCCTTTATTTCACAGTCAGACATACCGGAATATTGGATGAGTTAATATGTAGCATAAATAGTCATTGACTCAGATTGTTTCTGTTTTAAATAGTCATTGACCCAGATTGTTTCTCTTTAAAATAGTCATTGACCCAGATTGTTTCTGTTTCTACATTGCCTCCAAATAATTGACCATCCAACTATGCTAATCAGTGCTTGTAATGATCTATTGGAGATACGGACAAGACTGGAAGTTCATTAAAGTCAAGCTTAAAATAGATCATTTTCAAATCACGTGACAGGCAGCCATATCGGTAGACGACTGAACCGATGACAGTTGAAATAAATACTCTTTTAATAACAAAATAGCATACAACATTCATCATATTATGGAGTAAAAAAGGCTTTTTGTATCTTTAACGGTAATTTGCACTCTGATTTTGTCTCTGTTGACTGATATAGAACCAGCTGTTTACCTACTATACACGCAGATCTATTAACAATGAGGTTAAAATCGTCTGTTAACGATCTTAGCAAAACTGGCCCACAGCATTTATATACAAAAACGAATATGACCACGTATATATCTCACAAAGGTATTCTTGCAAATAGATAACGTACATTAATCAACGATAGAATCAGTTTAAAACAGTTTTGATAAATCATTGTAGGTGAGATACTGTGGGTGACTGATAGGAAGCATCTGAACCATGGCTGGAATATCTACTCTCCCGCTGTCATCTCCGATATGGACGACGACGGAGTGAATGATATCGTGATTGCCCACGGTGGCGATCCAACAATAAAAGCGGAGGTAAGACGAGAGATCTTTGGTCATGTCTTAATAATTTATATCATGCAAATAACATTTTCAATAACTCAGTAAAACTAAATTTGTGAGAACTGTATTTGCCTTACAAACAACATAGTTTGGAATCTGAAAAGTGTACCTCGCTAGCAAGATGATTTGACTGAATGCGTAACAATGCAATAAATTGGAAATAATAGTATTTAAAGTAATCTTGCCGGGCACGTCTCTAATCTCATTGACATATGGCACAAATAAATGAAGCAATGTCTTGAATCTCAACGGCACGTGACTCATATAAGTGGACTAGATCTATACATGTAGCTAGGCTGAATAATGCAGTTTACTGTTTATGTTAAATTATTGTGAAAGAATATTCAAGTTATGATGGAAATCAGGGAAGTTTTGTGCACTATGATCGCAGAAGATCACGTGATGAACGGTAGCAGTCACGTGATGAAAGAAATCTCCCCCATCGTTGTTCTACACTGGACAACACGAGCATTTCACCCGTAGAAGTGTGAGAAAAAGAAAAAGAAAAAGAATTTCATGTTTACTGTATACCTGTTTTCATAAAATATGTTTTCTATTTTGGTTAAATGTTTCATGATACGAATAAATTAATGGATAATACAAATTACCAGTTCAAGTTGGTTGCCCAAATGGAATAATCTTACCATGATCAATATGGTGAATATAGTTCGGTAGAAGGTCACCTACTTGTATGGACTTGTCAACTTATTGTTCCATCCAAATTTTCTTGTTAAAGATTTTTTCAAAATTTGTTTCGCAAATAAACTGATACGTCAGGCGAATTTTTACTTGAATAAACATCATGGTCCAAAAGTATTGTTTTGAAAGAACACGGAGTCATCTATTTGGCACACGTCATCATAATTGTCCAATGTATCATAGATAGGACGTTCGTATTTACAATGTATACAAAGAAGTAATAAGTATCTTGAGTCGTGCACTGGAAAAGAAAACGTGAATAGTGGATAAATGGATGAATAGATCCATGGGGTAAAAACCTTAAAATATTTAAACTGAAGAATTGTGTATAACAAGAGCACATCTATGCAACCAGTCTAATATGTGTACCGAATACCATAGGGGTACATGAAACAGTTTCGGGATTTTGCAATGGAAACGAAGATGTAAATGATAGATGGGATGGATGAAATAGACAAAAACGTTAAAATATTCAACGGAGGAGTTGTGTAGCTACAGACACAGCTATATCATTACTTTAATGTGTTTATAAAGATATTATAAACGTCTTTGGAGTTAGTCCCAGAAATTAAAGTGTCCATAATGGCTGGACAGATGAAAATATAGATAAAACACTGAAAGATAGCAATTGATACATCTAGAAGACTAGTATAATGTGTGTACTAGGTTTCATAGAGATGTCTTGAACAATTTTGGAGTTATATATTTTACACGAAATTATGGATGTGTGAGCAGAAAGGAGAAAATATTAAAAATATTGAAAACAACTAACTGTGAACAGCAAGAGGCATACTGCCATCACTAGTATAATTAGTGTACCAAACTGCACAGAGATATCTTCGGATCTGAAGTTTTGCCTTGGAAACAAAAGTATGAAATATAGATAGATGAATATATGGGCAAATAACTGGAAAAAAAAAAAAAAAAAAACATTTTAAAATATATTCTAACTGAAGAAGTATAAATAGCACACGGCACATCTGAATCTTTAGTCTAACAGTGTACAAAGTTTACAGAAATATCTTGAGACGTTTTGGAGTCACGCTTCGGGAGCCTGAAAGATGGATGAAGGGTCAAAATATAAAAAATATAAAACAGTTAAACAGAAGAATTGTGATTAACAATATGTACCACTAGTCTAATACATGTAAAACATAAAAAAATATCTTCTGCTGTTTTGGAGTTTTGTAGAGTAAAAGAAAATGTGGATAATGTATTGGTGGTTGGACAAATAAACTGCAGAACAAATAAAAAGTACTGAACTGGAGAATTATGAATATCAAAAGGATCATTAATGTATGTGTTTCACAGAGATACTAGGGAAACAACAGTTTGGCAGACAGATACAAAGAACCATTTCTAAATAAACCACCGCCAACTTCTTTCGGTGGAGGAAAAGAAAGTCAGGCAGTAAGAATTTTCATAACGCATCAAATAAATTTTCAATAGATCCTTGTCTTGAAATGAGAACAAAATACAACGCTAAAAGTATACATTTTAGGGAATTTAGAAAAACATTCAAAGGTAACATTTAGCCTCAAGTTTCAGCACGTTTGAGAGTATATTCTCATGATGACATCCGATCTTTGACAGCATTTGCAAACTGAGAGAATATTGTCACGATGACATATTTGATAGCATTTGCAAACTGAGAGAATGTTGTCACGATGACATATTTGATAGCATTTGCAAACTGAGAGAATGTTGTCACGATGACATATTTGATAGCATTTGCAAAGTGAGAGAATACTGAGAGAATGTTGTCACGATGACATATTTGATAGCATTTGCAAACTGAGAGAATGTTGTCACGATGACATATTTGATAGCATCTGCAAAGTGAGAGAATGTTGTCACGATGACATATTTGATAGCATTTGCAAAGTGAGAGAATGTTGTCACGATGACATATTTGACAGCATTTGCAAACTGAGAGAATGTTGTCACGATGACATATTTGATAGCATTTGCAAACTGAGAGAATGTTGTCACGATGACATATTTGATAGCATCTGCAAACTGAGAGAATGTTGTCACGAAGACATATTTGATAGCATTTGCAAAGTGAGAGAATGTTGTCACGATGACATATTTGATAGCATTTGCAAAGTGAGAGAATGTTGTCACGATGACATATTTGATAGCATTTGCAAAGTGAGAGAATGTTGTCTCGATGACATATTTGATAGCATTTGCAAAGTGAGAGAATGTTGTCACGCTGACATATTTGATAGCATTTGCAAAGTGAGAGAATGTTGTCACGCTGACATATTTGATAGCATTTGCAAAGTGAGAGAATGTTGTCACGCTGACATATTTGGCAGCATTTGCAAAGTGAGAGAATGTTGTCACGCTGACATATTTCATAGCATTTGCAAAGTGAGAGAATGTTGTCACGATGACATATTTGATAGCATCTGCAAAGTGAGAGAATGTTGTCACGATAGTATATTTGATAGCATTTGCAAAGTGAGAGAATGTTGTCACGATGACATATTTGATAGCATTTGCAAAGTGAGAGAATGTTGTCACGATGACATATTTGATAGCATTTGCAAACTGAGAATATTGTCATGATGACATCCAATCTCTGACAGTATTTGCGTGTGAAGAGGATTAGACTGAGATCATTATGTAAATAGCAAGAAGCATTTAAGTTGACTCCGACCATGCTTGCAAGTGTTAAAAAATTTCCTACTGTCTTCACCAGAGGTACTATATTTAATTCAGTAACATGCTTTTGTGTTTAATTTGGAACCTTTAATGTCTTAGTTGAGGCTAAATTTTATTTTAAAACAACTGTGTCCCAAAAAGTTTTTTTAAAGAAAAAATGGTATTTAAAAAATTTAAAAAACTAAGAAAGTTGCAAAATTTATTTGAATTACATAATTCAGGTCGTCCACGTATGCACAAAAACTTATATACCAAACGACATCCGCCTAAGGAAAGCAACTTCCTACCTGAAAAGTTAAAAACTTGAGAAATGTATATACTAACAACATTACTTTAGCTGCATTAATATCTAATCGGGTACTCTACATATGACTAGAAACTTGCCCGTTGAATTGACATTTTGTCTTCTTTACACACGTTATCCGATCATAATACCTTAGGAGAACTACCACTACCTCAATTGGAGTTTTGGTCGCAATCATGAGATCAAGGTTTTGGCAAAGAAGCCAGAACTCAAGCAGTTTAAAAGAACAAATGGAAAGTTTTTTGGCATTAATGGTAAATCACTCATATTACATTATTCACACAAGCACACAAACATGCATTTTGTTATGATCAAGTAGTTGTTGCATAATTATGCATTCAAGCTTCAGGGGATGGGATGTAAGAAAGTATGGATGGACAGAATCCGCTTCAAGCAGAAGGGGCATACAGTGAACAATTTGCAAGACTTTCCTGAGAAACGGTCTTAAATCTGTGTACTTTACGGAGTTTAAACTGGACTGGAGAGTTATGATTTCAATGCGAATGCGACCATTCTGGAGACTGATGATTCGTAAATTGATACAATAAAACTGTCTGTAGTTATGAAAATTTAAGTGAATATATACATATTGTGGAATCCATTGGCATTAAAAGTGATCTGCAACAACATAGCTAAGTTACTTGGAAATGAAGACTGTCTTATATTCCTAAAAGATAATGGTTCTATGACACATGCCATTTGTAAGAGCCACCAGAGGTGGTGCATACTTCTCACAAATTTTTATATTACGTCTTACGAATCTGTGAATACAATTTTGCCAATGATATGTTCCACTATTCAAGACTGATACCCTTCTATATAACAGAAATGAAAACTTTGAAAGATCTGTTCAGTATATTTCCAAAGATTCCGACAGGGCAATTTTCTCGTTAATAATCTATGAATCGTAGAATTGAAAACTTGAAAAGGTGGATAGAAATTCATGATGGATTTAGTGGAATCAATTTGAATCTCAGAGCATTACTAGATTTATTCCCTCATTATCCGGGGTCTGCAGAATCCTAACGTCACTTTGAAAAGGAGTCCAGAGGTTACTTGGGATTTATGTGCAAGGAAAAGGCAATCTTTATTGAGACTTCACATGCTATGCTTAAAATGTGGGAACAAAATCAAAGTAAATAATTTGTAACTGTTTAATAATAACAATAAAGCTGGTTTGCATATAAATTGTAATAATGACAACAACGCAGGCTTGCATGTAAAACTATTGACAGCTGAGGATGTTATTAGACCCCTTATAACGAATGACGAAATCAAACGGAATACATACTAGTTCGTTGTATTGATTATCTCGGATCATATGGCTTTCTGGTCTCCAATTAAGAACGTAAATTAAGAAGTTTGTAGAAATATATCAAGGACCTGGAAAAAAGCAATGAAAATATCGAAAGCGTCTAAGTGTACAATAAGTTCAAGCATTATCCCAACATTGTTAAATGATGTGATAAGCCAAGAAATTGATTTGTACGTTTACATGGGCAGCTTCATCCTCCTATCACTGGTATAGCCTGAAAAGGTTCCATTACAAATTAGAAGGAAAAGAAGCAACTGAAAGAATATGTAACAAAATATTTGTCTCGAGATCAAATTTACTGAAATATAAAACGCTTCAAAGCAAAGAATTTCCCTTTCGTACATTCTGACCATAAATCAGATTTACTTTTTTGTCCAAGACAAGTATCCATCGCTTTCCATTCTAAAGTACCGACGTATGTCCAACCGTTGAATATTCAAAAGTTTCCAAGAAAGTGAGAACAGATTAGTATACTAGATGCCATGAATGCTACCGTCAAAATCTTACATCAGATACGAGCCTCTTCATTTTCTAGGACTCGATGTTTAGCTCATGAACTCCATTTTAGTCTAAACTGTGAATAATGATCCTGACAGATAGCAGCTTTGACAGGTTTTTTCGTGGTTACATCTGGTAATAAATAAACAACAAGCCTGCACGTAAGCGGTTGTGAAAGATGAATTTTTAAACTCGTTCCGGTATGGTACTGACTCCCCGACCCCGTCCTTTCAGTACGGCCCTATCGGCAATAAATGTCGTAACTGACCATACCTGCTTAGTTGCACTACTTCACTTGAGGTAAAATTTGGGAAGCTGTTTTTTCATATACTCATACTAAAAACCTCAGAATTCCTATGGAATCATATAACATGTGTCTGATATGAATCGACTGAGTTGCTCATAATGTCAGCTTTACAATTATAATAACTGGCCCTAGACTATTAACCGCGCTATCAAATATTCCCAGAATGTGGTTAGATCATCGAAAATCAAATAAAAACCAACCAGCCCGGGCGAAGACGGGTGATATTTCGACATGGTGTGTACTTCCTGTATCTTCATCATATTCGAAGACTCCTTGAATCATTGCTTAGGGATCAAGAAGAAAATTTTCAATTTTTGCAACCAAAGTATAGTCATTTTTAGGTGTGGATCTCACTATATACTGATACTGTAACCATATAAATTCTGCATGTCAGAAGGATACAATTACCAGTTCCAGACGATCATTAAACAATGCATAGAACAAACGAACCATCTAACACAAGGCTGTATGTTAAGCATGATAAGATTTGGTTATGACTGTCTTCATGAACGATTTCCTCTTAGGAAGAGTCAACTAAAAATACTTGTTCAGTCCGAATACGAAAAATTTTCGGATCATTCAAATTCAAAACTTTGTTCAACTGCACTTGAACGCTGCAAATATCGTACGATGTTCATAACAATTCGTGGGCTTATATAAATGTGATTTGTTTTCTTTTAAACATTATGTCAACTTCACAAAAATACGTGAATATAAACTCGTTGCATACATCCTGACGCATTATGTATGATATGGAATAATAACATATTGAAACATATTATATGACTCCATATGAAATGAAATGATTCTAATGCATATGTCGTTTAAATATGAGACGTGTATGTTGGACAAGACGATGACAGGATCCCGAGTGTGATGATTATGAAAACTTATGGCACACATTCCCATAATGAGGCCCTGGTCTAAAATGTACATTCCCATAATCAGGTCTGGTCTAAAACGTACATGCCAATAATCAGGTCCTGGTCAAAAACGTACATGCCCATAATCAGGTCCTGGTCTAAAACGTACATTCCCATAATCAGGTCCTGGTCTAAAACGTACATGCCCATAATCAGGTCCTGGTCTAAAACGTGCATTCCCATAATCAGGTCCTGATCTAAAACATACATGCCAATAATCAGGTCCTAGTCTAAAACGTACATGCCCATAATCAGGTCCTGGTCTAAAACGTACATGCCAATAATCAGGTCATGGTTTAAACGTACATTCCCATAATCCGGTCCTGATCTAAAACGTACATGCCAATAATCAGGTCCTGGTCTAAAACGTACATGCCAATAATCAGGTCCTGATCTAAAACATACATGCCCATAATCAGGTCCTAGTCTAAAACGTACATGTCAATAATCAGGCCCTGGTCTAAAACGTACATGCCCATAATCAGGTCCTGGTCTAAAATGTACATTCCCATAATCAGGTCCTGGTCTAAAACGTACATGCCAATAATCAGGTCCTGGTCTAAAACGTACATGCCAATAATCAGGCCCTGGTCTAAAACGTACATTCCCATAATCAGGCCCTGGTCTAAATAATCCAGTCATTGTCTAAAAAATATATTCGCATAATCTGTCCCTGGTCTAAAATATAGTTTAGTTCAATACCGCCTGCGTTATAAAAGTAGTATAATCTAAAAATGAATAAATCTAAGTGGGCCATTTTAGACTGGTTTACACGTCAACTGCTATACCAGGTACAGAATTAAGCAACTTCATTCCACATAGGCTTTATAACAACATCTAAAACACACGAAAACGAGAACCACAATAAATGCACATGTACCTCATGGACTGTTTGATGCTGTGAGAGACTGAGGACGAAAAAAGTAAGTAAGAAAGCTACGGCAAGTATTCAGGAATTATCCTTGAAGATATATCTTTTCCTATTCTTAAAAATAGTTTGCGGTATAATGAACACAATGTATTGTAAAAAGCGGTTGTTTGTGATGAGAAAAGTAAAAGCGTTTGAGCACTGAGTAACTAGACCAGGGTAGCCAACATTGCTGATACAGAACTATAGATTCCAATTTCTCACTATTCTTCCACATAAAATTATGAAAAGGTCTTTAGCTGATTAGGTTGTAAGAGTCTATGCTTTTGTTTCTGCTTGCTCAAAATTTACATTTAGCTGATACGCCCTACATCTCATAAGCCAACTTCTCATATACGAAGAGAATTTGATTTCGAAAGTCGATAACACGGTCTTTTGTGCAAGCGACACTATCTATTCCCTCATGGAAGCGCCCACCATTTGTCTGTTTCCCAAGGAAGCGCTCACTTTTTCCCACGGAAGGGCTCACCCTCTGTTTGTTTCCCAAATAAGGGCACTGAGATTGCCCAAGAATATACAGTGGATTAAGATAAGACCTTGTAAACCTTTTAAGATCATTATTTTGTGCGAAGATAAGTGATTTTAGTACATACGACATAAAATTGACAATTTGGCAAAATAAATGAAAGAAGATATGTAAATGGCAAACGATATTTTGCAGTGTATAATTAAATATTTTGATTGCATGACTAGGTCTTTGCGCTAAAGACACAACTATTTTCTTCTTTAATTTCTCATAGATGGATACGATGTTCAAAATCGTCCATTTTCAGAGAAATCCAGTTTGAAGGGACTATTTTATCTTTGTAACTTTTCAGGATTTTCTTTAAAAAATGCAGAGGGAAAATTAATTTGCAAAAAAAATAAATTGCGTATATGGTGGACTCTTGTACCTTTATCAGTCAATCACAGCCGTCTCATGTAGATGATTACAGGTGATTAGCGAAGAAAAAGATCCGTAAAACTAAATGGAACCTCCAAATAAAACCAACTTTACAGGTACTCAAAATGATGGCCTGAAACCATTACGCGTTACAGAAAGTACATAAAGGATTTCCCGAAAACACGAAAAAATTAGCAAATGGTTATGTCTATTACTGTTTACTTGCTGGTGGAATGGTTATATCTATTAAGATTTGCTTGCTGGGGGAATGGTTATGTCTATTAAGGTTTGCTTACTGCTAGAATGGTTATCCTATTAAGCTTCGCTTGCTGGTAGAATGGTTATGTCTATTAAGGCTGGTAGAATGGTTGTGTCTATTAAGGTTTGCTTTCTGGTAGAATGGTTATGTCTGTTAAGGTTTGCTTGCTGGTAGAATTGCTATGTCTATTAAGGTTTGCTTACTGGTAGAATGGTTATGTCTATTAAAGTTTGCTTGCTGGTAGAATGGTTATGTCTATTAAGGTTTGCTTTCTGGTAGAATGGTTATGTCTGTTAAGGTTTGCTTGCTGGTAGAATGGTTATGTCTATTAAGGTTTGCTTACTGGTAGAATGTTATGTGTATTAAGGTTTGCTTTCTAGTAGAATGTTATGTCTATTAAGGTTTGTTTACTGGTAGAGATGATCTAAAGGCAAATACTCAGTTATAACAAGAAAAGATTCTCACTGTGCCAAGTCTAAACGTAGCTATAATCGAGGGAAGTTATTAATTATTGGAATCTGGATCGACAGGTAAAAACTGACACGATTTTTATTGATCACCTGGCTATGTCCATAGACTGCACACTGATTTTAATTAGCCTATGACACGTTTAAAATGAATATATATTAACCAGTGTGCTTATATGTAACATATGCTATCTTAACCAATGAGCTTATGTGTAACATATGCTTTCTACCTTTTCTAACCTAATGGTCGGTCTACAAACATGGACATGTTGAGGTTAATTTGTTTGTTGTACTCGACACCTTTATTTGTTCCTTTATTCGACCTCTTATTAAAAATACATTATGTATTATAGCATTGCCTCAACGTGGAGTAAAGAAGAACACCCAGTCGTACAGGTAACAAAGCAAACTCATCAGTTACCTCTCCGATTCGAGGAGAATACCCTGTCTAGTACTTAGCGTAGCTATTGATTTATAATTGGCTTTTTTCTCCTTGAAGAAAAAATCTTGGTGATAGACTACATTTAACACAGAAATGAACATTTCATGATAGTCGGATGAAAGAGTTCGAAATTTTTCAAGCTATAAAATTGTCCACATGATGTATCCAGCCCTGTCTAGGTGAACACTTGGTTGGACAAACACTTTTCTCGCCACTTCATTATACTTGTAAAATGCAGCTACCTCGGTGATCAACTTGGGCAGCAGTTTATTGGAATGTTCATTATGCGATAGCTAATTGATATATGCTGCGACCATCCGAGAGATCAATTGACTATTATAAATGTTATAAGTTTGGGCTTTGTGTTATTATCTCCAGATCCACACCCGCCACTCCGGTTGGCTGATGCTGGTATCCGGGGCCACTGGCAAGATTATTGGACGGCACCTTGAAATGCCCGAGGATAAGGAAACCTACATGTCCCCTGTCATCCATCAGCGAATGGATGGGTCCCAGTACATACTGTATGGATCTGGCGGTGAAACAGTTGGGGGTAGGGCTTATGCAACTTCCACTTTTTAAGACTCATTTACCCAAACAAGCAACCTATCCTCTGCAATTGTCTTTCCCATGCGTAGAGAAAACTATTTGCAGACAAAACCAGTTAGCTATGAAAGCCCAGCGGCACAGCAAGAAATTCTGCAAAACTTAATTATGCAGTCCCCTCCCAATAAGAGTTGTCTGATTGTCATTCCGGGCCCCTACTGGTACCCCACCACCAATTGCAGGGATTGCTTGGGCGGTTGCTAAGCCACTAGAACACCAGATCGTTTAAAACATTTAGAAAATCTAATCGGGATCAGGATGCAGTAAACAACAGCAAATACGAAAGGGAGAACTGGAGTAATTGAGAGCGAATGGGACAAGAAAAAGAAAAGAATTGGAAATAGGAATAACTCTTTCAGTAAATAAAAAAACAAAACAACAAAAACAAGAACAAAAGATAAAAGAAAGGGCACTAAACGAAATATTGTATTAAAAATGCCCAATCAACTGAGGGAAAATGCTCTATGTCAATAAATTCTAACATCTTCATGACTTTAAAGTTTGTTAGGATAGTTACCGATGAAGTTCAAATTAAATATATTAGCTATATTAACTAACTCATTCGAGGACAAGAATTTGCTATGCACGAACATTTTATGTCGGGTTTTCAGGCTTTTTCGACATAAAAAGACCAGCATAACACCCAAAAGTTCTTAGCTGGCAAGAGAGAGTTTATATATATATATATATATATATATATATATATATATATATATATATATATATATATATATATATATAATAGGCATAATATTAAATTAATTGTGAAGTTTGCATACCCCTTGACGATATAAAGGTCTGCAGCTTTTTTATTTCGCAATGACCCACAGATAGTTATTGCCTTTCAATTTTATTCATTTTGTTTTGTTTTGTCCGATTCGTAACAGTTTTCAGACTGAACCGGTGCAGGTGTTACACACTAATTATTGCTCCTAAAAACTGTATTGCGTTTTTTATTGAATCACCCCCAACGAATAGTAACTATCTTATACAAAAAAAGAGACTGTATAAAATTTGTATCGTCTGATGTATATGCGTAGTTGGTAAAGCAGAAACAATTGTCTTGGATTTAGAAAAATATATGTAAGAAAAATTCGCCCTACTATGAGTAAAAAGTAACAAGACGTTTGGGATTGAATTTTCAACTTTTCTGTCAGTTTAATTTGACAGGATCATTGTCCCTGTTCAAGACTGCATATTCGATCGTGTATTGAAGTCTCAAAAACTTGAATCGTTCTTCAAATAAGAGATCAGAAATCATGTCATACAAAAATATTTCTTTGACACGTTTTCTTGAGATTGTGTGCTAAAGATTCTTAAATAGGCGAAAATGTGATTAAGCAACTTTTACAATTGATTATCCTGAGACTGTATATTCGAGCATGGAATACTCGCATTCAAGCTTCGATGACGCAAAATGTTTTCATTTTATGTCCGTAATGGTTTTTTGCGAGGTAGTTAGATTACGAAAAGTAAAAGTTTTAATACCGCGTAATGGAGAATGTGTATTACAAACATTATATGATTGAAATGTATCTTTTGATTGACCTCTGCGTAATCGTTCGGTCATTCCGTCAGGTGGTGAAAAAGCATTGAAAGTAGTGGTAGAAATACACATGGATCTGACGTGTTTGGTGCTTCTCTTCTGTGGAGTGCACCACATATGATACGACAGCAAAGACCAACAATGTTTTGATTGCACGTGTCACCTTCCGCCATGATATTGTTCCATGTCAATAAAAGTAGTTCAGAATATAGTTCTAAATGGCGACGAATTACTTAGAAATTTCTTTCTTGACTTGGTGGATAAGTCTGAGGATGTGTCGATTGCTCATGGCTCCGATTTCTTGTCAAAAACTCGCCCTGCTCTATTCGCTCTCGATTACTCTAGCTTGTCATCTCCTACCCACACAATAATCTCTTTAGTTCGCTCTCTCCATCTCCCCGTATGTTTTCTCCAGCTAACCCTGTGATCTCTCCAGTACAACGCTCAGGCACCTTCGTCATAATTTTTTACTTGAATCCAGTGTTACACAAATCATTCTGACCGATCTAATGGCTGTGTTTCTACATCTCGAGTAAGATTTTCAAGTCGGACATAACATTTCTTACTCGAAATGAAGATTAAATGTTTATGACGAAGGGTCTTCTTTCAAAATCCTACACATGGCTTATTATCAATATTTTATGAAATGTTCAAAGTATCTGTAAAACTGAAACTAACTGATATGTCGAATTCTATTTCCTTCCGCTTCATTTGATAACTAGAATCTTCATTTGTGGTTATTCCAAATTAAATCTATGAAACTCGTGAGACAATTTTATTTTTTACTAGCCAAAAGATAGGCATTTCAAATCATTAAATGCCCTTTTTGGTTCGTTCTATTTATAGGTTGCAAATAATTGACATTAAATTGTTTTTCTTATGAGAGACCAAACCAAATAAAGAAATGTCTTGAACAAAGACACGGATCATATAATATATTTAGGGAAAAGTTACTGAAATATGGCCTGGTGTTCGAAAATATTTTTTTTATGTCACCTACATACAGACCTATCTATGTTTTAATAATAATAATAATAATAATAATAATAATAATAATAATAATAATAATAAATATAGAGAGTTGTCAAAGAGTATGATTAAAAAGGTGCAAATAATCATAACATTAAACACTTAAATAGGTGGATATTTTTCATGTTTTTCAGGTTTAGTCCTAGCCATATCAATCCCTGATTTCTACCGTTATGTGACTGATAAACACCAAAACCACCCGGTTCCAAACGTCAAAGGACACTACACACCATGGGGATCCAAAGAGCCTAGCAGGAACGGAGAGATTGAAATATTTAGGTAAAGACAGATTTCGTAAATATTTTTTTTAAAATTGCATTTAAAAAGAAAATACAGATAGCGCTCATCTGGTCAATAATGAAGTAGTGGATAATATAATTAGGAATACATATTTTTTCAAATTTCTAGGTATATTTGATTCCGATGGCTTCCTATTTTTTTCTTCAAGTTCGAGCAAAATCCATTTCTTTTAGTACGCCTTATAAATTTTCGTATCAAGAGCTATTAGCAAATGTAAGTAACTAAAATGTTTTCGATCTTAAAGAGTTGTTTTCTTTGTTTTCTATATTTTCCTTAGCAGTTTGTACATAGTCTGTAAGATAAGTAATGTATGTTTATTACAACAACCAATTCTTGGCTAATACTAACAGTCATATGACTTTGTGGCATTGTCTTTTGAGTAAGTATTCCTGTATTTTGCTGGAAGGGTTATTCAAAACATTAAGGATTGTTAAAACAGAGGCAAACAAAAATGTTTTAAATGAGTAGTCCATATATTGAAATGCCCATCTTATAATGGACATGTACAAATCAACGTGTATGACGACAATAAAAATTAGTCATTAAAGAGAAAGAGGCATCTGAGCTGATTAAACATGTATACCTAAATTCTATTTGTACGTGAAACGTGTGTAGTATTTCATGCAATACCGGTTCATGATATGAATGACTTGTCTTCAGTGCAAGTCAGTTCCAGGTAAATGGCGGTCAACTAAAGCATGTGTATATGTCTGAAAGAGGTGAACTATAGCATGTGTATATGTCTGCATGAGGCCAACTATAGGATGTGTATATGTTTGAAAGAGGTCAACTATAGCATGTGTAGATGTCTGAAAGAGGTGAACTATAGCATGTGTATATGTCTGCATGAGGCCAACTATAGGATGTGTATATGTTTGAAAGAGGTCAACTAAAGCATGTGTATATGTCTGAAAGAGGTGAACTATAGCATGTGTATATGTCTGCATGAGGCCAACTATAGGATGTGTATATGTTTGAAAGAGGTCAACTATAGCATGTGTAGATGTCTGAAAGAGGTCAACTATATCATGTGTATATGTCTGAAAGAGGTGAACTATTGCATGTGTATATGTTTGCATGAGGCCAACTATAGGATGTGTATATGTTTGAAAGAGGTCAACTATAGCATGTGTAGATGTCTGAAAGAGTTCAACTATATCATGTGTATATGTCTGAAAGAGGTGAACTATTGCATGTGTATATGTCTGCATGAGGCCAACTAGAGGATGTGTATATGTTTGAAAGAGGTCAACTATAGCATGTGTATATGTCTGAAAGAGGTGAACTATAGCATGTGTATATGTCTGAAAGAGGAAAGCTAAAGCATGTGTATATGTCTGAAAGAGGTCAACTATAGCATGTGTCTATGTCTGAAAGAGGTGAACTATAGAATGTGTATATGTCTGAAAGAGGACAACTATAGCATGTGTATATGTCTGAAAGAGGTCAACTCTAGCATGTGTATATGTCTGAAAGAGGACAACTAAATCATGTGTATATGTCAGAAAGAGGTGAACTATAGCATGTGTATATGTCTGAAAGAGGTGAACTATAGCATGTGTATATGTCTGAAAGAGGTGAACTCTAGCATGAGTATATGTCTAAAAGTGGACAACTATAGCATGTGTATATGTCTAAAAGTGGACAACTATAGCATGTGTATACATCTGAAAAAGGTGAACTATAGCATGTATATATGTCTGCATGAGGCCAACTAGAGGATATGTATATGTCTGAAAGAGGTCAACTATTGCATGTGTTTATGTCTGAAAGAGGTCAGTTATTGCATGCGTATATGTCTGACTTTATAACTACTTCTCTTTCATCCGGGGAATTCCCACCATTTTTCAAAACTGTTATTGTAAAAGCCTCTGTTGAAGGAACGACGCTAGGCCATAACGATTGAAAGAACTATCGCCCTGTTTCTAACTTCTCATTCATGTAAAAATCTTAGAAAAGGTTGTTCTATCTCAACTTGTATCTCATCTGAATTAAAATAGTCTTTATATCAATGTGCAGTCAGCATATCTCTCTCGCCATATTACTGAATCTGCCATTCTGAGAGTAGCTAATGACCTTCTCTCTGCTTTGCATAGTGGAAAGATTACAGTTCTCACCCTCCTTGACTTGTCTGATACAACCTTACCATGGTTCAAGTCCTACTTAGTCAACAGGACACGTATTGTGTCAGTAAATGAAAAATATTCCAACACAGTTGATCTATGTTTTGGTATTCCACAAGGCTCTGTTCTCTGCCCAGTTCTCTTCATTTTATACACTCAGCCGCTCTCAAGTGTCAAAGCTCGACATCCAGTGTCCCGCTAATTGTGTGCTGACGACACTCCAATATACAAATCTAGCTGCCCAACTGTAGTTTAGGCTACTATACAAGGCGTAGTGAGGTGCATTTTCGATGTGAAGTCATGGATGACATGGAACAAGCTGCAGATGAATGATAATAACACTGAAGCCATCCTGGTCACCACGCAAAGACTTTCTGATTCATATCCTTTACCTCAAACAAATATCAGTAATACCAACATTAAATTTACGCTGCCAATACGAAACCTAGGTGTGACTCTCAACAGTACGCTGTCATTACACCAACATGTAATGAACATATGCAAGGCTGCGTATTTGGAGCTTAGACGCATCAGCTCCATTCGCAATTTTTTTTTCGGTTGGTGCCACTAAAACACTTTCAAGACTGGACTATCATAATTCACTTCTATCTGGTTCGTATTAGTATCTACTACAGAAACTTGAAAATGTTCAAAATACAGCTGCTTGGATTATCCTTAGAGTACAAAGAACTGAGCACACCTCCCCTGCTCCATAGCCTCCACTGGCTACCCGTTCGATCCATAATCAGATACAAACCTGTTCATTATGCTACATTTCGTTGACTGACTCCAGTATAATATACCTATTTGACCTCGCAAATGTGTACACCCCATTTAAAATCCCGCGCTCTTCTTCCGACACTTGTATTCTCGTCATTTCCACTGTTAAAACGAAGTCATAAGACAACGTTCTTTTGCGTATCAGGGCTCAGCTACGTGGAACGAATTACTCATTGAACTTAAGTAATAGGACAATGTGATCTCATTCAAGAGCGCTCTTAAAACTCAGCTATTTCGACTAAAACAACAGACTTAAAGACTTAATATTTACTTCCATACTTATCGTCAGCATGTTTTGTATTGTAATTTCATTATGTTTATTTTCGTAATCTTGTCGTTGTATATGTTTTTATGTGTTATCTAACATTGTAAGCCACTTTGAGCTTCTAAAGATTTGGCACTGTCCAAAGTAAACATTATTATTATTATTATTATTATTATTATTATTAAGAACAAAGGTAGAGGATGCTGAATTATCATTAAAATATATGGTAAAAAGTATGTTTTCTTGTATATATGCACAAAATATAATAACAAATAACTTGAACACAAACGAAGACTGCTAGACATGAAACTTTAGAAGTCTGTCCACCAATCTAAACCTTGTTACTAATGCAGTTATATTCATTGTTACTCACATGCTACTATTACATGCAGAATATCTGACTAAAATATGGCGGCAAGCTGATTTACCCAGTCAGAGTAGTTAGTAAGGATTTTTATGAGGACTGAAAATAAGAGATTCAGTGAATTGGAGTTTGTCATTGTATGTATTTTTGTTTCAATTCACAACTGATAATGAATGGATCTTCGAAAACATCTTCATATAGACCAGTGCAAACAAATCGCCAATGAGACATACGTTTTCTAGAGAACAGGTAATACCGTGACACTGTATCATAACGAAGTAGAGTTAAAACAAGGGACAAGACGATAGTTAAAAATATGTCGGGTTCTTCTGAGTTGATTTAAAGTTCTCTTTTAACATATTGGCTTGCACGCATGCAAAATATACATTAACTATATTATTCAGCTTATTTTCGACGTTGGCTGGTCGGAGAAATTAGACAACTTTTCTGTCCAAGGTATTCTTACTTTCGATATCCGCTTCCTTTTTGGTACTTACAGTTGGGGCAGAAGAGGTTTTCTTCACTTATGTTTAGTGTTTTCAACGGGATCTGGGCAGTCTTGTAAAATCCAAAATACTAACCACTGACACACTGAACAATGTATGACATGTCGTATTTTTACAAACAAAACACACAAAAATAGAAAACGATAAAAAGGTATAATATAAACTTAAACGAAATTAAGCAAAATAAAGTTTTTATTTTTTAAACGAAAGGAGTGCAGAGAAGGGGAACATGGTCCCACCTGTACTAGTTGACGTCAACAAAGACGGCGTACGGGACATACTGATATCCTGCTTTGAGGGAACGATGGAGCTCCTCAATGGCGAGACACTGGAACCTATGTGGTCACTGAAATTTAAAGACAGAGAATCGTACAGGTGCAGTCATACTGTGTCTCTATTTCTCTTTTTGCTTTTGGGGTGCGACGCATTAACTTTCGTATATTGAAGTATCAGGAATTTAATTAGGGATATACTAAGCTCCCAAGTTAATGGGTTTAAGGGACCTATATGAAAAATATTTATCAAGTATCGTTACAGTTGTACAACAGACAGCTGTTCCTCCGCTAATTGGCAGAATACACTTTCAGCTTGTCGTAACCACTGTGATCCAGAACTAGACTCACTTTAGTCGAAAGTCACTATATATTATTTCCACTTTTCACTTTTTGACTCGAGTTATTTCTTTTCATCCGCCATTACTTACGTCAATCCAGATATTCATTTAGTCTACTCTGCACCATCGGCACTAAGAAAGACTAAGAGCCTCCACTCTCTGGTGATTTACTACACAAGTTTGTATGTTACCACTACTCCGACAAGGTAGGCGGATGCGTATGTTAAGAGTCTATATAAATAGTTTCAAACGCTTGGCCACATTACTTTCTTTATCGCTACGACTTGCTAAGATCCATTTAATATACGCCTTGATTGTAATTTTAACTAAATCATAATCTTTGTAAAAATGTGCTAACATGGGTTTTGAACACATAAACTTGAGTATGCTCACTGGAGAACTTCCATTGACAAACCTTCGTTTCAAATGTGTTAATTTGTGCACATCAGGCTCTTCAGTCGCATAGGTTAGATAATCTTGCATCTAATCCAATCACGCATAAATGCAATTGATCCGTTTTGAAAAAAAACCCCAAACGAATGTTTGCAGTTAATCTCGCTCAGTCAGGCTGTCGCGCAAATCTGAGAGATCTGCGCCAAATGATAGTATGTTGCTTTTAAGTTTTATATTCGCTGACATACGTTATTGCAATTTTATGATTTGCAAAATCATACCCTGTGTCTGTCTGTCTGTCCACTCTCTCTCTCTCTCTACATATATATATATATATATATATATATATATATATATATATATATATATATATATATATATATATATATATATATATATATATATATATATATATAAACTGTAGATACTTCGCAACTAACTCTACCTACTTAAAAAACCTCATTTTCTTGGTAAATGTACGCTGCATATGAATGTAATGTCTGTTATTATATACTCCTATTTTTCTCCGTTAACTTTATATTGTCAGAATCGTGCAGCATTCTACATTGCTGAACATCTTCATATTGCACGCACGTGTTCGTCACGTGTGCCTAAAAATAGTATAGTGTATTAGGAACTACTTTGTAAACAAACCATGCTCACATATGCAGTAGACTTTAGATTTCAGTTTACTAGATTTGTTTGTGGATGAGCTAAAACAGCTGTTTCGTCTATTTGAAAGTAGATATGATAAAGTGAACAATGTGGACGAGTTTACTTAGTCACAAATGATACTTTCAAACAGGCAAATGACTCATTGTGATCTTCACAATGTACACAACAAACGTGAGAGATGCAGTATTGAAAATACCATTCTGATCATTTAAATAGTTATTTAGGAGAAATGTTGGTAACTTTTCGTTACTGGAATGGTTCCGACTATATAGCTCTCTTGGGTATATAAAAATAGCACATAAAAGCATATTGAGGGCATGGGCTATCACATATCTATCAGACATGTACCATTTTATTAGTGAAAGTACTACATTCGTGGGGAAAATTGCAGCTGAAGGTTTTCATATAAAAAAAGGGGCATCAGAGTCAATAAGCGAAGACGACGAAGAATTCTTATTTCCGTCCGCTGAATGGATTGTAACACACCAGCTGCTTTGCAATTTTCCGCGTTAACTTTGTAGATATAAATGTTAGGATTTAGGCTAGCGATAGACGCCATACAGGTCATAACATAGCTAGGGGAGCATGCAAGTGACCAGGCATAAACATGTCTTCTTTAGCTGGTAATAAGAATGGCAAAAATATATTTACATTTTTGCATCTTGAATTTCCTCAAAATGTACTTTCTTAGTTGAGCTATGTCATGGGTTCTAAAGCTTGATTACACATTTCGAAATTGTAATGTAATTTCGACTACAATCCAAGTGCAAAAACATTCTCCTTACTGAATTCAAGATGAGATGAACGTACTATTCCACAGCGTCTTTTTGATAATTACAATTGAAAGAGTTTGTATTTTTCCCACATTATGATTCTAAATATTTAATGACAGAACAGAAACACACATGCAGCTGAGTCAAGACTCGTCCCTCCCTGCTCAAATCACAGACACGTGTATTTTGTGTGAAATTGACACAGTTGATTAATCCAGGTCCATAATCAGAGTAATGGAGTAGAATCGACAACCCCCCACCCCCCAAAATAATCGATTTTTTTCTCCAGACCAACTGGAAAAGCTGTTGCAATATGCATTCATTCACAATATGATTCTAAATTTCAATTTTAAGTAGACCAAAACGACAATTCCTTTTTAAAGTGATGTCGAGCGCGCGACGAACTTCAGCTTTCGCTGGGCGGAGTTATGTGCGCATTAATATTGTTGTTGTGTATTGATGAATCTGCACTTCAGTATTTATTTTGGAATGCAGTATAAATTCAAATACTTTGTTTCTTGTAGTGTATTTTTTAAAATATAATTAAGCCTTAGGTAGAATAAGAAAAGAGTTATTGCATTTGTATGGGAAATTATGAACTCATTTTGTCGGATGGATACATCAGTCCCTCAGGTCGTGCAGTATCCATCCGAAAAAACTCGTCCATATTTTTCCCATACAAATGCAATAACCTTCCGAGTTTATATTAGGATTTATTGATTTCCTTCCTACTGACTTTGTGTGGCGATGCTGAAACAATCACCAGACCTAACGTAGACGATGATTTACTTCACTGATATATTAGGAGTATCTGAGAAAACTTTTATGAATTTTATGCTTTAGTGCAACGCAACTGAAATTCCAGTTTTCATAAAACTCGATGGTATAAAGAAAATTTTGGAAAAGATAGAAAGTATAATGGAGACGACATTATGGTATACTTGTCCGAAGAACTAATTAGCAAACTTCTGAACGATATGAACTTTGGGTTGTCATGGCACTGAAGTTATGTGGATTGCGATGACGGGAAAAACATTGGCTTATTTAGACATCCTATTACTGCAAAAGTAATTGATGTTATGTCAAGATATAGTGTGCAAAATGTGATAACGAACCCTACACGAATTACGTCTACTGCCAAAACTTAGCAAGAACCAGTCTATATAATTAGTGGTATAACAACTTTTCATACTGATATTTTGAAAGTTGGTATAAAAATTAGCGACCATGAAATTTCTATTATATCAATCTGTGTTAACGCGAATCTCAACTCGGCCTAAAAGCGATGTCTGCATTTACAGCAAGGCTTATTTCAACAGAATCAACGCTCAGATTTACTTACTGCTAACTCCAAGTGATATCGATGCTGCAGCTGATAATACCGCCAAATTATTAAAATTATCAGGTTTGAGTATTCCTTTTAAAACTCTAACAAGTTGCCAAACTGTTTTACCATGGTTTGATTCAAATGTGAAAATAGCGATAAGGAAAAGGGACATAACACGCGAAGATATTCATCTTATTCCTAAAAAAAAGCGATTTACATAAAGTTTCCAATTATTGACCTATATCTCTACCTAGCCGTGTTGCAAATATTTATGAAAGATCCATTGTTAAATTTATATATATATATATATATATATATATATATATATATATATATATATATATATATATATATATATATATATATATATATATATATATATATATATATATATAATTATTATTAAAAACTGCGTTTTTTCTAAGTATGAATCAGGATTCCGTCCTGCATACTCCACAGTTTGATCAGCTTATTAAACTATATCATGTATATGTACGTCACTGGAGCTGTCTCAGCTTACTTGATTTTGTGATTTATCAAAAGCTTCTGATCGGGTCTGGCACTGAACGAATACGGTGTTTCCGATAATCTGAAATTGTTTAAAACTTGTAACAGAAAACAAATAAGTTTTGCACGCTACTTATTCACAAGAAACTAATTGCTTAATACAACAAGGATCCGCTCTTAAACCTCTATTGTTTCTTATCTACATAAACGATATTGCCGATGGCGTGTTTAATCTCAGCCGTCTCTTTTGCGGACGACTCATTTCTGTATTATTCATCCCCTTACTGTGCTGAAATAAAACTAATTCATGAACCATAATATAAGAAAACTACACTGTACATTCCCAAGAAATGGCTCTTCAAGTTTAATAAAGAAAAAAGCAATGACAATATGTATTTCAGAAGCCAGGAAGTAGTAAATATGCCTGAACTTGTTTTGTAAAATGCTCATCTTAAGAATATGGATTCCCCTCGTCATCTTGGATTTCTGCTTCCATCCAATATCAAACGAACTTGCCATATTTATAGCATTAAAATACAGCATTATCTCCATGAGCTAATGTTCGAAAATAAGTAACTTTACCTAAATTTTTATAGGTCTATTTTGGAATATTCCTGTGTAGTCTGGGATGTTCGTTTATAGATTCAGAAAAATGGGGATGGGGGAAACACATATTGTCATGTATATTTCATGTATCTTGTGTACCTGACATTTGTCACGATCGTAATTGAAGGTTGTGAATGGACTTAAAGCCTACCTGACTTTTGTCATACTTTTAAGTAGTAAATAAGATGTTTACTTGGCAAGAGTTCAAGGCCAGTCTTATCTGCAATTTTCCGTTAGGATGAGGGTTTGTTTTTTTTCCAGAACACTCGGTTGTGACATATGACAAGTGAAATATGTATATAATGAAGACTTGGTAAACAGTTATTCATTTCTGTTTTATATCAGTCTTCGGGAATTTTAGTTGTGTTCTGATTTAATTTGTGAGGAATTATGTATTTAAATTATTCATTGGAATTACAAAGTGCTTATTGACTTTTTGGACTAAAACACTACATTATGATTATTGAGAACATTCAAAGACATTCTATATTATGCCATTGTGGTACATTAGGACATTCAATACTCTTGGTAAATCAGGACATTCAAGATTATTGGAATTTATTGGGAACATTCTTTAGTTTTGGAATTGTGAAAGAACGTTTAGAGTTATTTGGGATTTAATTGACAATACTGTATTGTCTTTTGAATTTTCACTTTGCATTCTAGGGAAATAAATTATTTATTAATTTTACTAAACGTGTTTCTCTAGCTTCTTTCTGTTACATAGTTTAAGTCCTAGAGTAATAACAGGCTTGAACCGGTAGGACTAGTTACTTCACATTCAAAAACACACGAGTAGGCAATCTCTTTATTTTGAAACGGGGGGGGGGGGAATCTGCAATCTAGATGAAAGAGATAACAATTGTTAAATCAATATAAAATTAAACGAGGCAAATTCCAGACTATCTTATTGTGACTCCTCAAATGTGCGATGAAACAAATTTATATTGATTGTCGTTCAAATAATTTAGTCACCTTCAGTTTCTGTCTAAATTCTACTCAGTCATCTTTCACACCCTCAACACTGGTCTCGTGAACAATCTTGAACAGGATACCAAATGAAGCACGTCACACAGTGCTTTGAAAAAATGTTTATGTGGAAATACTAAATCCAGTGAAATATCGAGTTTTCATCCTTGAGCCTTAGATAATCGTCTTCTTAGATTGCGTCACAATGTGAGTATGTTAAAATTTAATCTTTATTATGTCCAACATGTTGACAACCATTTTTGTTCTGGCGGTACCACCCGACATTTCTTCATGTTCCGTCCCAAATAGAGTCATCAAGAAGTTGAGCTGAGGAGTAAATTACTCCTTGTGCCATGTAGATTCGCTTTGATTTACTAATATTTGATAATTGCGATGCAAATAAAAAATACAGAATTATACAAAATGCATTCAAATATATAAAAGATACCGAAAGATTTCAGTAACTTATTAAAATCATGAATGATGTAGTTGTACCCCTCCCCCTTCTCACATTATGTTCAACATTACATTTTGTAATCTGCCGACATAATAAAATAGGTTGTAATAGTTGTGCTTAGAAGGATGATGACGAATCAAGTTGACAAAACTTGTACAGAATCCACTATATCACATTGTGACAATAACATGTTTTTGATACAACTTGTACAGAATCCCACTATGTCACATTGTGAAATATAGAATCTATGTTGGGGTTTGGACCGACACAAGGAAATCCCAGTCAAGGGGTTACATTGTTTGTCTCCCCACGAGGCTTGCCCGAGTGGGGAGACATATAATGTAACCCCGCAACTGGGATTTCCTTGTCTCGGTCCAAACCCCAATGTAGATTATTTTTCTCGCGCAATATTATCCTTTTAAAGTAAGAAAGAACTCCTCCCTTGTGCAGTATAGTTCACGCGCCAATGTTTACATGCGGTGCATTAATACAAATATATTAATGAGGACTGTGGCGTGACGTGTCATCCGAGGTACAGAGTTTTTTGCGTGAGCCAAAACAAAATAACAACATTAAACGTTGCATAGATTTTAGGTATTATCACATTTAATATATGGATGTTATATGAAATTAACAATAAAAAGTTAATATTTATTACAATAAAATGTTTCATTTTCATTAGTTCCAATTTAGAAAATTATATTGTACATAATGAAACTAGACTCGGCCCACAGCTCTGTTGCAGTGTATATATATGTAGCATGAATGTCCGTGCTTGGGTTATTCACGGTTATTAGAGATCCGTGTCACTATCATATATAAATCTCCCTTTCTTTAGAGGAGGTGAAACTGTTTGTGACATATTTGTGTTGTAAGTAATATTGATTGTAAAAGTACCCCCGTGTATAAAAGACCCTCCAAATACGGACCCCAGCGCTTAACCATGTGCTAAACTTTCAAGTTCATGGATTCTTTGAAAATTTATTTTTCTGTCTTGGAAATATGGCAAGTGTTACAGTGAAATTTGCTTTTGGATTAATGTGTTGACGGATAAATGATTCCTTCTGGCTGGTAAGTGCATTATTTGTCATTAAATATTGTAGGTATATTTTTGATTCAACTGGGGCGCAATGGAGATGCTTAAAAAAAATAGAATAAGGTATGTTTGACAAAACACATTTCTGGCAGTTACTAAGTTTTCTGTAGTTGTTAAGAGCGTTGGAAGACTATGAAGTGTATATGTCTATAGGCTATGTGCATAGATCAGTGTTTTCTATCATAGTTCTTTTCACACTGCATTGAGAATTTGATCCTATCTGTAGCACAGCCAATTTGCAGGTCAGCGTCATTAAATGTAGCTAACAGTATATAATTTGTTTCTCACGAAGTATTTAAAACTAGTTAAGTAGCTTTAGCTACATTTAATGACGCTGACCTGAAAATGTACTGAGTTAGCCCTGTAGATAGGATAAAACTGACTATGATGTGTGGAACGAACTATCATAATACCAAAAAGCTCAACATCGTGTGCGTGTATGTGTCTGTCTCTCTCAAAATGTTTTGTATGGCATGTTCTCAAAACTGGAGAGTCCTTAAGTTACTATGTTGTTTTATTATATATTTGTTTGTTGTTGTTGTTGTTGTTGTTTGATTTTCGAACAACTACGTCCGGCATAGCAGAAGACAACAAAGGTTTATTTTTTTAAAAGTAGTTCCAAGCGCGTGGACACCTAGACTGAGACAACCAGACTGAGATAAGAAAAGTAAGGTTAGCAAAACAGCTAGATTCCTCTGTCGCATGGATGAGAAAATTATATGTTCTTGATACAGGTTGTACAGAATCCCACTATATTACATTGTGACAATAATATATATTATCACATTGTGACAATAATATATGTTATCACATTGTGACAATAATATATGTTTAAACTAAGTGGAGGAAATACATTTAAGATATTGATAAATTTATCCTTCGAGGTGAGGATAGAGACAAAAGTTGTAATATTTCGGAATTAATTTAATTAACTAATTTATCAATGTATTAATGGTGTTTGTTTGTGTTAACTTTATTATTATTATTATTATTATTATTATTATTATTATTATTATTATTCAGTACACCGGCGCCAGGATATTTCAATGAGGATGACACGATAGACTTCATGGTACACTGGAGCAAGGGAGCTTGGCCCATGTACAACTTCACTCATGTAAGTAAAGTGTACAATGCTCTTCTCTTAGAAAAAAACATCATACTAAAAGAGAAACATTTTTGTCTTAGTTATGTCCGTGTATAAATGGTTAATGTATGCATACTTCTTAGAATGAATATTTTGATTAGTAATACCAATAACGGTTTTGCAGTTGAAAAAAGTGAAACTTGTAATTAAAAAGTGAAAAATGATGTCAAGAAAAAATGGAAATTGATCTAAATAAAAAGTAAAAAAATAACGTAAATAAAAAGCGAAATATGATATAAATTATAATATATTAAAAATTGTAACGAGTCGTTATTAGTTAAGTATGAGACATTTCAGTAGTAGTCAAAACTGCTTGACCGCATACAGAAAACACAAAAACCAACCAAAAAACCCACACAAGTTAACTTCAAATGGATACACTTACTATTCATAATTTTTTTGCCTTCTTTCGCAAAATGTTTTCTTTCCTAACTGCATGTCTTACCCATCATACAGTAAACCACGTAACCCCCGCCTCTTTAACAACATAAGACGAAAAACCTCGCACGGACCGCTAAATTATTATTTACAATGCTCAATTTGGGAGACTGCTCGGTATATAGGTTTATTTTATCTGATAATATTTGTTTAACTTTTTCATTTCGATATTTTTGAAGCACGAGACATTCATCTCTGCTACCAGAGCGTCGTACTCATAATACAATGGTCACAGGTCTGCCTTAGAGTGTCCTAAGGAAATGTTATTAGCTAACATATCCGCGGCATGATTTAGCCAATAATCAGTTGATAATGACGTTAAGAAATTAACCAATCAATTATCTGTTCCTATGTCATTACGCATTCTTAGTAACGTTGCTAGAAAGGGTTGTACTAGCTATATATATATATATATATATATATATATATATATATATATATATATATATATATATATATATTTATTTATTTATTCCACTTGCATTAAAAATAACATGGCATTTAAAGTGTTGGTATAAAGCAATTTGATATACCAATATTACTGGTATATCAAATTGTGATCCGTCCATGGCGCAATAATACGCATATATAACCATTCTAGCAACCGCCTGCAGTTGATTCTAGATCAATGATGAATTTCCACACATTAATTATTAGTGACGTATGAAAATAATGATGAAAAGTATTAATAATCCTTGTTTTCTAAATGAATTTAATATGGTACACATTTTCATCACAATCCTTTCTGCTTTCTCTTCCCCCCTCCCCTCTCATGCATA